>PVHY01007461.1:30422-42455 GCA_004024945.1 Uropsilus gracilis
GGGGGGGGGGGGGGTCCCTGGCTTCAGTTGGTGATGGGGGTAAAGCTATGGGGAGAGGGCACCTGAGAAGATTCTAGGTTCTTTAGGGGCCCTGACTTGGGGACAAGGCTGAGAAGGTGAGCTGGAGAGCCCCTGAGGGTGTTCCAGGACCCCCAGGCCACGATTTAGGGCCAGAAGTAGTCCTGAAGTCGCAAGGCAACAGAAAAGAGTGTTGGTTTCTCACCTGTGGCCTTCTGAGCTGTTACTGCTGTGGAAAGAGGTAAGGCAGGTCAGTGGAAGAGGTAGTTCAGAAAATCAGGTGCAGGGAAAAGTGATATCCTGGAAACAATCTCCACTCTGGGGGAATCAAGTGAGAGAGGAGGGCCAGATTTGGGGTGGGGTGGCGGGGGAGCTCCCAGGGGTATAAGGAGGAACAGAAAAGCGGAAGTAAGTAGAGGCCTAGAGGCAGCAGTAAGGAGAGGTAGCCCCCAAAACTCAGCTGCTTTCCCCAAAGAACCAGGTTTTAAAGTCAAGTAGAAGGCCAGGAAAGGAAGGAGCACTTGGAGAAGGACCCCACCCTCAGCACCTATCCCTTTAGATGCCACCCAAACCACCCTTTTCGCAATACTTTGCCCACCAACTCCCCAAAACCGCTGGCTTCACCTGGGAGCAAAAACAGCAGTAGGATGTTGCCTGGAGGGCCCATGGTGGGCTAGGATGAGAAGGGGTCCGTGACAAGTCCAGAGAAGCCTGAGGGAGCAGAGAGACAACAATAACGATAGCGGATGTTACCCTGTTCGTGACAAGACCATCTGCTTGCTTCCTGTGTTGGGGAGGGATAGCGGGAGGGGGAGAGGTGAATGGGTCCCAAGTGACCAGCCTCTGGTGACCAACTCAAGAGGATTGGAGTCCTCCCAGAGGCTGTGATCTTTGTCTTGGTGGGAGGTGACAGGTGGACAAAGTGCGGGAACTGGGGTGATTCTGGAGAGAATTTGGAAGTACATGTAGTCACTGGCAGAGTGGGAGAGGGTGAGAGCTAAAAGGATGACCAAAACTCCAGACCTAAGAAGCTGAGAAGCTGGAGTAAGCTTTTGCAAAATGGAAGAATGTTTAAGGGGAAATGTTTCTGGAAAAGCAGCCACAGCTGTGTCTGGAGTTCAGGGCCGAACTTTGGCCTGGAGATGTAAACTTTGGGGGTTGATGGCAAAGGGGTGGTATTTAAAGGCACAAAACTGGGTAAGATCACCAAGGAAGTGAGCACAGACAGAGGCACCTTCTCCTCCCCAGCCCCCAACACACACACCAAGTCTGGGGGGAAAGGGGCAAAGTGCCAGGGTAAACTGCGAGGGAGGGCAGAGAGCCAGCAGAACTGCAGTCTTGAAAGCAGGGGCAGAATAGGAGGAATGGCCACGGCTGGCAGGGGCCACCGAGAGGGGAACTGAGCAGCAGCCTCATAGTAGAATACCAGTGGGCTTGAGGGCTGGGAATTCCTGATGGCTTCATTCACAGCACCCAGCAAAGGGCAAGACACCTTTCTGCAGTGACACTTTTTTTTTTTAATGAGTGAATAAGTGAGAATGGCCTCCGAATAAAGAGATATGGGGAAGAGGGAGAAATCTGAATCTGCAGGTATCACTCTTATCTGCAGCCCCTTCTTTCCTGGAGACCAGTAAGCCCGATCCCAGTAACATTGACCCTCCCAGCCCAGGGCCCAGGAGTCACGGCCTCCAGCACCCCCTTGCACAGAAACCGAGCAGTGCAGGCCCCGAGTGTTCTCCTTATGGAACGTGTTATTTTCCAGAATCCTCCTACAGAACAAAGATGGGGTCCCAGCTCCCTCATTCCCGGGAAAGTCAGTTTCGGGCCCTCAAAGCCAGGCCCGCCCATTCTGAGGCTGAGTTTACTCAACAGTGACGCGGGGACTCCCGGGCCGGTGGGTGGGGCTCAGCTCCAGACTGGGCGGTGCCAGAACCCCCGTTTAAGAACTCGAGGGGGGCAGGCCCGAGAACGGGGACCCGGCGGCGGCTCCGCGGGGCAACAGCGAGGCTGGCGCAGCGCCGAGGCCGGGGCCCTGGGGGCCCTCCATCCGCGCCACGGAATCCCAGAGGTAATCCTGGAGGGACGGGGAGGTGCGGCCGTGAAGCCCCCTTAAGAGAGCGTGGGGGTGGGAGTTGGACCCTTGAGGCCTTCGGGGACGGAGCTGGAGCACCTAGTAGTAGGTCCCGAGAGTGAGGGACCGGGCAGCGGGCCCAGCCGCCGGGTGTTGAAGCAGGAGTGGGATTCTGGACTCCTGGATCCTGGGGGACAAGGGGGAGACTGGGGACCCGGGGTCCTGGGTACCGCATGTGATAGGGCCGGGAGACCGGGTCCCGTTCCTGGGTCTTGTGTGAGGAGGGGTCTGGCGGCCCCGACCCCGACTTCGGGAAAGGGGCTGGATCGAGTCTTCGGGGGCGTGGTTGTCTAAAATCCGCGTGTGGTCCGGGCGGGGAAGGTCGGACGCCGGCCGCAGTAGTCCAAGCTGCCCGCGACCCTGTCCCAAGCGGGGATTTCCCGACCGGCCCCAGGCCCAAGGTCCCCGAGCAGATCAGGAATTCCCCACGTGCGGGGATTCCACTTGCGCCACGCTTGGCCGCGCGCCCCGCCTAGGAGCCGGACACCTGGGGCGAAGAGGGGGCGGAGGAATGGAAGATTCCCTTGCGTGAGCGCCGTGACGTCAGCACGTCGCCATTTCGGAACCTGCTCTCCCCCGCTTAACCCTTCCCCCGCCGGAACCCGGGGTGCGTGGGCGGAGGCTGAGGCCCCGGGACTTGGTGGGCGGCAAGAACTAGGCGTCCGGAAACGCGGAGTCCCAGGCCCGGGCTCGACTTTGCTCGTGGGGAAGAAGGGGTCCCTCTTGGGTCAGAAGTGGCGGCGGGATCTGAACCTCTGGATCCCGACGAGCTGGCATCTTGGACTTGATTCTCGGGGAGTGAGAGGGGGTAGAACGCGAGCATCCGGTTTCCTGAGGAAACAGGATCAGCTTCTGGGGTGAAGAGGTGTTGGGAGCCCGGTGAGCATATGCAGAGACGGATGCCCTGCGACTCCCGGGGCTCAGGATTAGGGGGGGTTGTATGTTCGCGGAAGTGGAGGGGGCATTGCAGAGGGGCGCCCTCCTCCTCCGTCCTCAGTTTCCACGACGCTGGTGGAAAGTTGGGTCAGAGGGGAAAGTGCGGAGCAAAGGGAAGGAAACGGCGGAGGCGGGCACCTTCATCCGAAATCTCCACTGGCTGTGGAGTTCTCAGGCCCTATCGGTGTGCCAGTTTTTCCGTGCAGGTGGTCACCCAGATCCACCCTCCCACCCCCACCTCCGCGCTCCTGGTGACTGGGGGCTGCGAATCACTTCCTTCCTTCCCGCCCTCCCCCAACAGTGAGCCGGAATGAGCGCAGCCACTGCCCGTCGCAGACCGTGAAGAAGCTCTTGGAAGAACAGAGACGCCGCCAGCAGCAACCTGCCGCTGGTGGGGTACCGGTGAGGCCCACAAACCCTGTGAACGGCAACTCTCCTCAGGCCATGTCCGCTTGGGCAGGCTTGCTGGGCTGGGGAGAGATGTGGTTCTGACTTAGATGCCCTGGAGGTGGGGAATAGCTGCAGAGAAGTCACCGGACAAATTCACCCTTTTTGCTTTTTGTTGTAGGGACAGTTCCCTGCACCCCTGGCTCAGCCCCTGGCCCCACCTGTGAGTGAGAGTGAGGCTGGTAAGTCTGAACGCTCCTCTGATTCCCCAGCTCCTATCCCTAGCTTCCCTGAAATCTTGTAACACCCCATTTCAGAACTTTTGGGAACTGAGGTGTGAGGGTCTCTTTCTTGCTGGGACCCCTTAGAAATTTGATCTCCCAGTGTCTTGGATCTTTGCTGATACTGTTTGGGGCACCATGAATCCAAGACACCCAGCCCTCTAATGCTCAGGCTTCTGTGCCCTCCACCTCTTCATGTCCCAAGTCCCAGAAGTCCAAGCATCTAACTTCTAGTGTCATGGGATTCTGGGTCCCTGCCCCTTGTTTTCCCAGAAATAGCTTTGGGGACCTTGGGAGAATCTGGGCTTTCATCCAGGTCCTGCAGCTATGGCGGTAGCATCCCTAACTGGTCACTGGGCTTACCCCACCCCTCCTCTCATACACAGGCCATACTCCTTACTTAGCTCACCAGGAGACAGTGAGCTCTGCATCCAGCAGCCTGGCCCCACCTCCAGGCTTTCCAGACTGGGACCCCAGCACGAATGCTGCATATACAGACAACCCATACCCTTACTCTGCCTCCGGAGCTGAAAGTTTTCTGACTCCTGACTTCTGCCCTCCCTCAGACCCAGGGCAGCCGTGTTCGTTTTCTCTGGGCATGGAGGTGAGCTACAGAGGGGAACTAGGGTGCAGAGGGGATCCTTGAATTTCCCACTCACATTCATGCAGCTGTCTGAAATGATGGGGGTGGGGTTAAGATCACATTCCTAGTCGGGCAATGTGGTATGTGCCTGTAAGTGCAAGCCTATGGAGCGTGGCTAGGACTGGGAGTTGCTTGAGTCCATGGGTTCAAGACCCGCCCGGGCAAAAATAGCTGGGTGTGGTGGTGCGCGCCTGTAATCCCAGCTATCTGGGAAGCTGAGGCTGGGGATTGCTTGAGTCTGTGGTACCCCAGGCAATGTGAGCATTGCGGTTCCACAGGCAAAAATAGCGAGACCTAGTCTCAAAAAAAAAAAAAAAAAGAAAAAAAGAAAGATCCCATTCCTCAGATGGGCCAAACTGAGGCCCAAGGTCCTCTAGTCTCAGATAAAACTCCCAGCCATTTTGCCTGGAATTTTGTATGCATGTGGTGGGTTGGAAAGAAGGAGGGGATTCTCAACCGACTTACTTTCTGTCCTGGCATCTTCAGGACCCCCTGGATACCCGGCTCTATACAGAACCTTCCCTACCACAGGCAGGATCCTGGAGGGGTTCCGGACTCCCTTCAGGTCCCCCACAGTTGCCCCCTGTGGTCACCAGCACATCCCTGGACACGGCCCGTGCTCATATGCTGGCCTTGGGGCCACAACGGCTGCTGGCACAGGATGAGGAGGGAGATACGTGAGTATCGAGAGGAGCATCTGGGGCTCCTGGCTCAGCTGGGAGTGGGCCATTCTCACTGCTGCCCCCCTTTTGTCTCCAGGCTCCTGCACTTGCTCGCTGCTCGGGGGCTGCGCTGGGCGGCATATGCTGCCGCTGAGGTGCTTCAGGTATACAGACGTCTGGACATCCGTGAGCATAAGGGCAAGGTGAGGGCTGGACCTGCATTATTCTTTCTGAGGCAGAGGGCTGGGGACCCTAGGGTTCCTGGGGTTTTCAGAGGGGAGGTACCTGGGGGCAGATCTGACCTTGTCACCCGCAGACCCCTCTCCTGGTGGCAGCTGCCGCCAACCAGCCGCTCATTGTGGAGGACCTTCTGAACCTGGGGGCAGAGCCCAATGCCGCTGACCACCAGGGACGGTCTGTTCTGCACGTGGCTGCTACTTATGGGCTCCCTGGAGTACTCTCGGTATGGCCCACTGGCAGGTGGGATGGGTGGGCTGGACTGGCTTCTAGGAGGCAAGGAGACCCTAAACCAGCACTCTGCCTCCTCTTCTTCCCAGGCTGTGTTCAACTCAGGGGTTCGGGTTAACTTAGAAGCCAGAGACTTTGAGGGTAAGTTGGGTGGTGGCAGGTGGGGCTGGTGGGAAGGGTACCTCAGATGCGGCATCCTCACCACCTCTGTTCTGCAGGCCTCACCCCGCTCCACACCGCCATCTTGGCCCTCAACGTCGCCATGCACCCACCTGACCTTGGTCCCCTGACTCTGAGTACCCAGGCCCGAGACAGGTTGGCCTGCGTCCAGATGTTGCTACATATGGGTGCTGATCACACCAGCCAGGTGAGCTGGGCAGTGGCCCCTCAGGGGCTCTGGGGTGGGGACTGGGCAACTGGGCATCTGGGTATCCGGGGCTCTGAACGCTGGCTGGTTCTGGCTTTCCTCAGCTGTGTGTCCTAACGCTTCTCTGTACCTCCGTGGGAATGATATTGCTGATCTAAGTTTATATCAAACACTGAGCTTCATAGATTACCCTATTGACTACCCACAGATACCCTTTGACAAGTGTGCCATTATTACTGATAGGGAAACTGAGACACAAGAAATTAAAAATCTTTCAGTTTACGGGTAAATAAGAGGGGCTTAGAACCCAGATGTTCTGATCTCTGAATCACATTATTTTATTCTTATATATTAGATGTATTTCTCCCTTCCCCAATGATATGCCCATTGTAGATTGGCTGAGAGGATTAAACACTGAGTTATGATTTGGAGTGTTCTTTAGCTAAGGTATCTTGAGCACAAATATAGCAATGAATTAGCACAGCAAACTCCTTTTGTCCAACATTGGTAACCACTAGCTCAGCTGATCCTGCCCCAAACAGCTCTCTACTTCTTCACATTGTTACATAAATCTTAGATACAGTTTTATCTACTTACTTGTGTGTCTTTAAAAGGTAACCTCTTTTAACCTCGACTATTATCCCATCTTACTTAACAATCTCATAATATCTTGACTGTTCATATACTCATTTGACTCCAAAGTGATGTCCATTTGTTTCTTGAAAAGAACACAATGATGTCTTTTTCAGAGCTGTTTTTTTTTCTTCATAATTTGCTTGATGAGCCAACTAAGAGATCTTGCCTGATACAAATATACATATTTTTAGGATGTTCATTATCATTGTGAACTCTTTTAAGATACATACCAAAGTTTCATTATGGAAACCTTATTTGCTCAAAAATACAGTGAGAACAGCTCACCATAGAAATAGGGAAAACATCCCAGAAATAATAATTAGTCCTTCCCTTTCGCCCTGCTCCAAGTTGTGTGCTTCAGTTTGGTGGTTAGCTTGTTTTGACCTTTCCTCATGGCTTTTATTTTTTTCCTATGTCCCATATATTAGTGAAACCAAAAAAAAAAAAAAAAAAAAAGAAATAATAATTAGTACACTGGATCTGATGTTTGCCATGCCAGTGGTATTTGAAACTTTTAAATCATACATCAGTAAATAATACATTATTTTGCATGGTCATAATTTTGTAATTATGGTATTGTAATATGTATACCTATCTATGTAACTCGTTTTCTTCCCACAAAAATTTTTTTATATTATTTAAAAAAAAACAAAAGAAAATTAAAAAAAAAAAATAAATAGGGAAAGCATTTGTTTTTCTACTGACTAATGCTGCCCAACTCCCATCTGGTAGATAAAAAACAGTACATGTGGAGTATGGGTGTGTCTTTCTGTGCTGAATAGAATGTGGGGTGACCAGAGAACTTCTTTGGAAGAGGAGGAAAGGGATCTTTTTCTAAAAGACACCTGGGTTGGATAATTGTCATAGTAAATATACTTCAGTGCATGATGTGAATGGTAGCCCTCTGAATGTGATACTTGTGTGCAGTGCACAACACATGTACAAGGTATTCCTGGGTGGTGCTGACAAAAGGGAAAACAGGGTATCTAAAGAACTCTTGGGTCCTATGAGAGGGCACCTGGGTTTGAGGCCTGGCCTGACCTCTGTCATCATCTTCCGTGCAGGAGATCAAGAGCAACAAGACAGTTCTACACTTGGCCGTGCAGGCTGCCAACCCTACCTTGGTTCAGCTGCTGCTGGAACTGCCACGGGGTGACCTGCGGGCCTTTGTGAACATGAAGGTGGGGGGCTCGGTTGTGGAGTACAACTTGTGTGAAATAGAATAAGAGGGACCGTGAGGTGTTGGGAGTCGTGTGTGGTGACCGTGGAGGGGACAGTGTGTGACACAGACAAGCTGTGCAGGAGGAGGATGTAGCTGGGAGGAATAGGTAGTACATAGATAGAGGGGTGTGGTTGTGTGGGACATACTGGATATGAAAGGAGCATGTGGGATGTGGACGTGAACTTGGGGTGTGGCAGCCTACGAAGCATGATGTTGAGGACCCAGGCACACTGCGTGAGTCCTTAGCTGTTTTACCTCCTGTCTCCAGGCCCATGGGAACACAGCCCTCCACATGGCAGCTGCCCTGCCCCCTGGGCCAACCCAGGAGGCCATTGTAAGGCGCTTACTGGCAGCTGGGGCAGATCCAACGCTGCGCAACCTGGAAAATGAGCAGCCTGTCCATCTACTGCGGCCCGGGCCGGGCCCTGAGGGGGTGAGTCCTGAGCCTACCCTGACCACAGTGTGCCTCTGACCTAACAGGAAATCCCTCACCCCACCCCTCCCCCCATTCCAGATTTTAGAGGGTGGATTATAATCTTAGACAGTAACCTTGATTATTTGTTCCCTCACCTTATCATGGTGGTTTGTCCTCACCTTAAACCCTGACCTCATGGTGTGACCTTTGATCCCCTAGTCTGACCTTCAACATTTATCCCTGACCCTGAGTCCTGAAGTCAGAACAGGACCTCCAGCCTCTTTTAAGTGTCACCTTGGTCTCTGCCCTAAACTCCCACTCCACACTGCATGTTGTGCCTGTTCCCTTCCTTCCAGTCCTCACAGTCTCTCCCACTTGTCTTGTCTATAGCTCCGGCAGCTACTGAAGAGGAGCCGTGTGGCACCCCAGGCCTGTCCTCTTAGGACTCAAACCCAGAACCTGGACTGATTTTCCAGTCCCCACTGTCCTGTGGACGCCCAGAGTATGCTAATATTGCAAATTTTTGATGATGTATGTGGAACGTCCTGCCATTGGGGGTCTTACATTAAAACCCCAAAATGGCTGCTAGAGGGTGAACCGTCCCCAATATTTGGGGTGGTGTGCTACCCCTCCCCCACCCATAAGGAGCCATTTGATGATTTCTGTGAAATCGAGGTTCCTTGCTTGTTTCTGTGAAACACCCTGAATCCTAACCCTTGCCCCATTGGGGTGTGTTGGGATTCCTCTCCCTAACTCAGGTCTTCATACCTGGATGTAACCTCAGATGTAATTTCCCTACACAGGGCATCCCAAAACAACTCTTAGTACCATCCTGGTAGAGCTAAGATGACCCCAACCCTCTCCAGAGCCCACCCCTTTCAGCCCCTTAACCCTGGGACACAGGGAGGACCTCCTAGATGAGCGTCCGTAGGACCACTCTTTCTGATCCAGAACTCAGCCAGCCGCCGTTGCTGGACCCCAGCATTTCCAGTGAGTCCCTCTCCATCCTAAATACCTATTAAAAGCATTCTGGACTAGATCTGTTGTCTAATCTCTGGGGCTGCTGTTGCAGGTGACTGGTACCTGAGGGGTCATGTTTGGGTGTGATCCCATCTCTGGGTGCCTGGTCTCAACCCCGTCACCCCTAACCCAGCAGCAGTTCACAGTGCCAACATAGGAGTCTGCTGAAGGCAGTCTGTGGCCACTGGTGCCTGTTCGGCCCTGGGTATGAGTGTCACAAGCCTTAAAAAGCCTGGAGGTCATGTGACTCAGCCCTCAGCCAGTGACTGATATGAGATGGTCTGTAGATACTCCAGGTTCCTCACCTTCCTGTGAGGACAACTTGGAAGTGGGTATTTTACATGGGCTAAGTATACCTCACTGTGGTCCCCATCACTGCTTTGCCACCTCAGTGTCTCCACCTCACTTTCAGCCCTCACCTCTTCCAAATAATGTTCTCAAGGTGTTACCTCTGTTTGCATCTGAAGAAACCCAAGCCATACCTGTCTCACAACCTGTGCTGTGACCTCAATATCACTGCCCAAAGAACACCCACCCCAGAAAGCCTCCTGACCCACACATCCCCCCCCCCTTAGTCTCTCATGGACAAAAACCAGGCTCACTTTGAGCATAACCCAGTGTCTCTACCTCAACACTTAAAGCTTGAAACAACTACCACTTGTTCGTGGATCTGCAAGCCATGCTAGGCAGTCTTGTTCTGACCATGCATGTGGCTGCAGTCAGCTGAAGGTCGAGGTGGGCTGGACAGCTTCACTGTTCTAATGGTCCTGTGGGGATGACTGGAACTGCTGGACCATCTCTTGAGGTGGGAGGCTAAGTGGGCGTCTTCAAAAGTGGCTTTGAGAAGGACTTTCCCTTGAAATTAAGTCCCAGGTGGCCTCCCTGGTGCTTGCTGGCATCCCATTGGTCAAAGTCAGTCATGTACTCAAGTCCAGGTCAGTGGGGAGGGGCCTGCTACGGAACAGTGTGAATGGGGACTGGGAATGGTGGCAGAGTTGTCATGGCTAAGTGGAAGACTCCCACAGCAGCGGTCTCTTGCCAATACACATGTATAAAACGTCTGTATTTTATATTTCATCAATTCTAAGAAAATTGGAATCAGTCTTACTGCCAATTGGGTGGCATAGTTGAATCGGTGCATTTTTTTCCTTTGGAGTACATAAGATCATGGCATTTGTTTTCACTGATGGCTACTTAAAGAGTCTGTTGACATGAGACATATATCCCTATATACACTCAATGCTGACATGAAAAAATGTCTCTGAGAAATGCTGCATTATTAAGAATTAAATCATTTTTTTAGACCAGGCACAGTGGCTCGTGCCTGTAAGCTTCAGCCTATTAAGTGGCTGGGGCTAGGGATCACGGTTCAAGTCCCACCTGGGGCCCGTAGCGAGACCTAGTTCCAAACAATATAGCTGGGCGTGGTGGTGTGCATCTGTAATCCCAGCTACCTGGGAAGCTGAGGCTGGGGATTGCTTGAGTCTGTGGTACCCCGGGCAACAAGAGCCTGTGGTTCCACAGGCAAAAATAGCGAGACCTAGTCTCCAAATGAACAATAGCAAAAGTCATTTTTCCTACTAGAATTTAAGCAATAACAGTTTTAAGACTAATTGTTCTAGGTGTTGCCATTAAAGTGTAGACGTTACCAAGGAGTCACACATGAGCAATGGGGTCTTTCATTTCCTGTTCCGTCTCCTTGCCACTCTGTTTGTCTTTTGATCACTGTTGATTATGAAAACCCAAACCCAAAGACACTTTTCCACCCTGATCTGTGGTGGATTAGTCATAGATTTCTGACAGGGTACACCTGAAAATATAGCTGATGCCAGAATGATGTTACAAACGGGGCTCTGTAATGAAACTGACATTATATCCAATTTGCAGCACATGGGCATCTTCCATTACCTACCAGGTCTATATCTAATATACATGACTTGTATTTGCATATATTTACATATATTATGAAGAGTCAGTGTGGGCTCATAGGACCTTTGGGAAAATTAGAAATAGATGCTCCTCTCTAAGCCATCTGCCAGGAAACAGCCCAGCTGGCATTAGAATATGGCTCATTACTGCCATCTGCAGGGGAGACATGGTAAAAATGCTAATCTACAATGTCTCAGAGGTGAGTGATACCACTTGGAATTTTGCAATGCACTGTCTGAACACGGTTTAAGGACAGCCTGGAACTACTAGACAGCTGGTTAACAGAACAGTCAAGAGCCTGGCTGCTGGAGCCAGGTTGTTTGAGTAGAAGTCCTAGCTTTGATCCTAGATGCTGTGGGCATATAATGTAACTTCTTACCTCCTTCCCTCCAATCTATAAATGGGGATAATCATAGTACTTACTCGATGGGGTGGAAGTCATGACTATGTGTGCCAATGCATGTAAAGTGTTTGGAACAGTGCTTGGCACAGCATGAGTGCCATATGCCTCTTTGCTGCTGTGGCATTTTAAAATCTATTCAACAAATACTTGTGAAGTGAGAGGCACAGTTCTAAAGTTTCCACATCTGTGAACTTTTATGAGTCCTGATTACAACCCTCGTGGGAAAGGTCACAGCATAAGTGGAGGGCTGATTCCAATAGGTCACAAAATGGCGAGGATATAAATTTCTTCAGGTGCTTGCAGACATCCACAACCCTTTGTGGAACACATGGGTGCAAAGTCCATGTTTTAGGGGGGATTCCTATGACTTCTTCCAGAAGGGAAGATTTAGAAAAGAGAAGAGCGGTTTAAGATTCCCAGCCCCTCGCCAGGCTTTCAGGCTGGGGAAATGTGATTGTGTATGGGAGCAAGTAGAAGGTAGGAGAAATTGGCCAGCCTCCTTGGAGTTCACCCTG
>PVHY01007461.1:42555-62034 GCA_004024945.1 Uropsilus gracilis
CCCCCCCCCCCCCCCCCCCGCAGAGACGCAGGATGACCAGGTGAGGAAGAGGATTTTATTGGGATGTTAATGGGGGACACGTGGGAGGGTGAATTCCAGGGAACAACAGACACAGGAACCAACCTGATGGTCATCTTCAGGAGCAATAAATTAACTTACAAAATAAATTAAAATGAGGAGGTCCCAAGCGGGGAGGCAGCTAAGAATACCTGGGGACTTCTGAGGGATGGGATTTGGAATTGGAAAGGGCAAATAAGAATTTCCAGCCCCCTCACAAAGGGTGTGAAACGAAATTTTTCAAGACCTCCTCCCCCGGGCTGGGAACTGGGTTTCTGGGGTTCAGCCAAAGGGATGGCAGGGGCTAGTTCAGGGGCGTTCCTCTAGGAAGCGGTAGGTGGGGTTCTCGTAGCCATGACGCTGCAGTTCACGGAGTTGCTGCTCCTCCAAGGTCAGCATGGGGTCCACCTGCAAAGGGGTGCAGGGAAGCAACAGAGAGGCAGAGGGTGGAGACTGTAGGTCCCACAGTCTACGTGCCCAGACCCTAGACTCCTCCCCATTCCACACCTATGTGCCTCTCACCTCCACCACTCCGTGGCTAATAGCCCCATAGGGCTTCTTCCTGCGCAGGAGCAGCATGGAGAGGATGATCAGGGAGCCCCCACCAGCTCCCATGATCAGCAGACCGGACACAGCCTCCCGGGATACGCCTGTCCCAGCTGGTGCCTGCAGGCAGATGGGGGCAGAGGTCATCTAGGAGGCTCACCAAGATTCTGGGTGAGTCACAACCTGGTTGCTGACCTCTGACCTCTCCCCCTAGGTATACCCAGAATATCCCTTCTCTTACCAGCTCATCTCTCTGAATCTCCGATGAGTGGAAAGGAAAACCCCTTGGAACAGACACATTCACCTGGGGGAGGCAGAAGGTGTCAGGACCCAGAAATCTGGGTCTCAGCCTCCCCTGGGACCAACCAGGTCACCCCCAGCCATAGAGCCCATGCTCTTCGTTCCCTCTTTCTTCAGACCAAGAAATGCAGACCCCTAGAGCTAACTCCTACAGACCTAGGAGTCCAGGCCACCCTCTCTCCCTCAGGAACCCACAACTCACCTTTCGCTCATACTGCTCCAGGGGGGACATCTTCTCTTTCCCAGGGGATGTGGCATCTTGTTCTGTGGACCCTACCCCCCAAGTCCTGTCTCATTCCTGAGTCCAGAATGATGTAGTTACCCCCACTTGAGGAGGGGGTCAGAGGGGCATCAGACTCCATCCCAGGAAATTTGGGGTTCCCAGTATATGGAACCTTTTCTATTCTGGGTCTGGGGGCTCAGTGGCATTTAGTGACTGGGCTGCTCTGATACACTCACCTTTTGGAGGAGCCATGGCAGGGGGCAAGGGGAGATGTTGGTTGGCAGTTAGAGGAGCAAGGCCACTGGAACAGTGGAGAGATCAGGGCATCGTTGAAGAAAGGGTGGAGATGCACCCTCCCGGGGTCAAGGAAGGAGGACCAAGGATCCTACAGATGCCTCCCCAACCTGACATTCCTTCTGAGCCTCTCCTACTCACTGTGCTGGCTGTGACCCCCCTGGACTTCAGGGGACTAGAATTGAGGCTGGGAGGCTAGCCAGCAAAGACTGAGGTTATCTCTATGTGGGTTAACTCACCGTCCTTGGAATCCAGAGATTGCACAGCACCTTTGTCCTCACTGCTGCCCCCTGGTGCGGGGGCTTCCAGTTCACTGGGTCCCAGGTGTTCAGAGTGGAGAAGCTCCTCTGAGGGGACATGCAGAAGGTGGTTGAGGTTGTGACTGGGTGAGTGGCTGGCACCCTAACAAGAGAGTGATTGGGAGTACCATAAGTATGATCTGGGGACAGGGGAGCTGGATGGAGGTGCCTTTGGCAAGGAGGGTAGAGGCTGCAGCTTCAAGAAAAAGGCCTCGGGTCCTGCAGAAATTGTGAGTCTCCTGCCCACCTGTGACTGCAGGTACCTCTTCTTGCTAACAAGACTCTCCTTTTAAAAATGTAAAAAAAAGAAAAGAAAATGGCTTCAGAGAACAGAGTTAGGGGTTAGGTGGGTGCTGTGCTGCAGGGAGTCACAGAAGATCTGGGGCTGTATAATAGACACTTTCTGTGTTCATGCTCTTGCGTAGCCCTTTCTTTGAATCAGCCCTGATTCAAAGAAATAGGAAATAGAATGTGGGCTTGAGCTTTAAGAAAATGCAGCAGCTTCTATTTTTGTGTTTTGGGGAGCCTGAACCACTATATGGGAAGTCAAGATACCTACTGAGGTTAAGTGGAGGGCCTCCAGGGAGATAAGAAGCCCTGAGCTCACGCGTATTGGTGCCCAAATCCCAGCCCCTTGCTGATCTACAGCTGCATGCCTTTCCCCGGCAAGGCCCAGCCCAACTCAGGTCACAGGGCAGAATTATGCCCAATGAAAACACAAGGTTTAAGTCAGTGAGTTCTGGGGTTGTTACTCAGGAAAACTGAGATGACTGGAGTCAGTAGGGGTCTGGGATGTGGTCCCCAGCACTCACGGATCTGGGGCCGCAGTTCCTGAGCCAGATGAGGGTTCTGGTCAAGCAGCCCCAGGCTCTGGTTCATCCTTTCCTCGATGACTTGCAGGTGAGTTTGCACCTGTGGGGAAGTGGGTATAAGGAACTGGGTGGTGCAGGCTGGAGCTGGGGAGATGAAGGCTGGATGAAGGGGGGAGGCCAACTGGGTACAAGGAAAAGCAGCTCATGCCATGGATAGGAGGTGGGGCACAGGTGCAGTGGACAGGAGGTGGGCACAGGGATGGCTGTGAATGGAGGATTTGAGGGAGGAGGCAGAACCCAAAGGAGAGGAAAAGATGTACAGAAGATGAGGCTTACAAAAGAAGGTAGGAGGAAGGAAAAGGAGTCTTGGAGAAAGGGGGGGCACAGGAGACAAAGTAAACTCAGGTCATGAAGAATAAAAGATGGGAAGTGGAGGCAAGGAGGAAGGGGGGGCAGAGGGTGGTCTGGGGAGTATGAAGTGAGGTTTGAGGAGTTTCTGGAGGAAGCAGGTGGGCGGAGCAGATAGGAAAAGTAAAGTTCAGGAGCAAACTTGGATTCCGAGCACTTGGAGTTGCAGTACAGGGAGAGACGGTTCAAGAAATGAGGACTAGAATCTGAGGGCACAGAACAGGGGGTCCAGGGAATGAATAGGGGTAGGGAGCAAGGAAAACTGAGGGATAGGAACAGGGTTCAAAGTTGTGGGGAGGGGGGATTCCAGAAAAGGAAGCAGCAATCCAAGGGACAGGAGGGGGTAAAAGGACAGTAAATAGGAGTCCAGGATAGGTACAGTGGGGCAGCGTTCCAGGAAGTAGGAATCCAAGGAACTAGAAAGGGTCCCCAGGCACAGAAGGGGGGGTTTCAGGGACAAGGAGGAAGTCCAAGAGAGAAAAAGAGAGGCTGAGGCCCAAGAAACAGCTCTGAGGGAGAACCAAGTACTTGGGAGCTGGGAGGACGTGGGTACCTGGAAGCGCATCTGCTGGGCCTTCTCAGGGTCCACCGCGGCTACATGCTGGTAGTGCCGCAGTGTGTGCCTCTGCTCCTTCTGCTCTGCGCGCAGGTACCTCCGCAGGGCCAGCAGGACGCGCTCCGCCTGCAGAGGGATGGAGGTTGCTCAGGCCCGCCCCAGCGTGCACACCCTCAGCCCTCTGCCCCCACAGCGCCCGCACCTGAGGCGGATCCCCCTGCAGTGCAGCCAGGAAACCTTCCAAGGCAGCACGGCGCTGGTCGTTGATCAGTGCAATGACTCGAGTGGCATGAGTCTCCACCAGGCGCTGCCGCTCGCTGGACACCTGCTCCTCCAGGGTCTGCAGGATGGACTGGAAGTGCTGGTGAGGGTGCGGGCACAGGTGGGGGAGGGAAGGTGAAGAAAGGCTGAGTCAGGGTAGTCTGGAAAGGCAGGACTACTGGGCCAAGTGGCGTGGGTCTAGGCCTGCAGCCATCCCAAGCCTGGGACCAGACCACAGGAGGTTGACCGGAAGGGGTGGGGCCGCAAGCCAGGTAGAGTGGGGCGTACTAGGCCTCCTGGAGTCAATCTGGGGGTGTGAACTGTACTGGTGGTAACAACCTGAGACCTGGCTTATGTTAGGGTGGAAGGGAGTGCTGCAGGAAAGCAGGGCAGGAGGTCTTGGCAGGGCTCACCAGCATGGTCGAGACTGAGTGAACCTGGGGACATCTACAAGGGTGGGGCTGCATCAAGGTGAGGTTGAGAGAGGCTGGGCGTGTCATGAAGCTGGATCAACTGAGGAAGGGTTGAGTAAGTGAGAATAGAGGCACAGGGCAAATCCAGGGTCCCTGCTGAGGGCCAAAGAGAGGCTAGAAAGGATGGCGCTTTATCTGTAGGGAACTGGGGGCCCTGTCTAGAGAGGAATCCAGAGCCAGCCATGAGAGGTGGGGATCAAGCTAAGACAGGGTAAATCATTACCAATCTGAGCAAGAGTGTTGGCAGGTCAGAGACCAGAGGGGCAGAACATACAGCAGTGGTGGGGCTGGAGAGACCCACTAAGGAAGGGGTGGAACTGAAGGAGAGGTGGGAGTCAGGCTGTGTGGCCCAGGTGGGACCAGGCAGGGGTGAACCCCACAGAAGGTTGTCCTACCTCGTTCAGGGCCTGCCTGTCGGCTTTGGGCAGGTTCTTGGATTGGTTGTCTGCCATGGCCCATTCACGCATCACCTGGGGGGAAGGGGTGCATTAGGGGCCTAGAACCCACCCTGTTCACCTGGTGCATCTCCTCACCCTTTTTGAGTCTTTGGAGGCCCCTTTTAAGTACACAAGGGGCTCTTGGGTACCCAATGGGGAAGACGCTGAAGGGATTTAAAATGAAAGTGTATCTTGGCTGAAATTTCCATAGAGTCTGGTAGGATTGTAGGTCGGTCTGTGACCCCTATTCACCAGGCTAGAGGTGGAGGAACCCCTGGGGAGCTCAATATGTCCCTGAGGGAGCTCCATGTTGTGGAGTTCTTGAAATGAACCTCCCTCACCCCGTATCATCACCTCATTAATCTGGCGCATTCTACGCTCCTCCAGATCCATCTTGGCCCGAAGGAACCCCTCATGCTCACTGATTTCTCCAGGCATGCCGAAGTACACGTCCACACCATCTGTGGGCCTTGGGGTAGGAGTCACTGCAAGACCAGAAGGCAGAGAGTGAGCCTGCAGCCCATCCCAGGGCATCCTTCCTACCTGGAGAACTGCAGTCCCAGAAATGCACTGGACACCATCTAAATCATTTTAGCAACAGCTGCTGCCTGGCATCGTGGGACCTGAGGTCTGGACTGGGTCTCAGGAACGAAGCTTAGGAAACCACTGCACCCCTCTAAGCTTTCCCAGATCAAATGTCTCGCCAACTTTCAGGTCTCTCCAAATCACCTCTCCTTGTATGTCCTCCCAGAGATGCCCCCCAAACAAGGCATCCTCCCTTCACATGGAGGGAACTAGGGATTCAGAGACTGCCTCACCTCTAGTGACCCCTGCAGGGGTCTGGGAGCTTGATGTTGGGGCTCTTTCCTCTTCTTCTCCCTCTTCAGCTCGTGGGGGCTCCACGAAGTAATCATCTACTGGTTGTAGGAAGGATTCCTTTTCTTCCTCATCCTCACTCCCCTCTACTCTGCCCCCCAGGGGCCAGGACCGAGTGGAGGGGTCCCTGAGGAAGCAGGACAAGATCCAAGACAGTAAGAAAAGCCCAGGCCTCAGGCTTCCATCTCCTACCCCAGGAGTCTTGGGTTAGGCATGGAGGACTCCCTCCCACTTACCCATCTGTGGTCCCTGCTGGGTCAGGGGTTGTTGGAGGGGGGCAGCACACATACTCCACACCTCGGAACCGATCCGCACCACAGGGCAAAAGCATGCCTGAGCCATGCAGGATGAGGCCCTGGGAGCTGCAGGCCTGTGGGAAGAGGGGTCCAAGTGCCAGGACTGAGGGTAGAAGGGGCCAGTCAGGGTATATGGGGCTGAGAGTTTGGATTTGGGGTTCTGTCCTGTGGGAAGAGGAGGCTGGAGGCCCTGACTTGGCTTCTGCAGGAGGAGGGTATTAGGGCACTGAATGTCTGTGTTCTGGTGTTGAGGATGAATGCACCAGCATCCTCACCTCCTGCGCCTCCTGATGCCTCCGGGCTGAACTCTCACACTGGTCCATGCGCTCCTGGTGTAGGAACCGGCAGCCTTCAGGGACCAGCAGGGCCTCACTCACAAATTCACCTGCTGGGGAACCGAGGGGGCACCAGAGTGAGACCATCCCACAGCCACTAGCCTCACCCTCCTCAGAATCCAGATAGTTTATCCTTAGAGGCATCTCTGTTTACAATGTCCCCAAGTATCCATTTCCCTAATATGGGTATGAGGCAGTGGCCCACAGCCCTCCCCCTCACCCAGCCTGTGACTCACGCAGGCAGCGGAAAGGCACAACCTGGTGGTGCGGGTGGGCACAACGGCCACTCTGGACGTCCCCACACCAGTGCTCCATGGGGATGGCCTGTGTGGCTTGTTCCACACGAGCAATCTGCAGCTCCGGGTACATCTGGGGGAAATGGATTAGGAGCCGTTAACACTGCCCGGCTTTTGCCAACTGTGCTTCTGCAATGGCCATGACTCTTTTCAAGGCTCCAGTATTAGAAGCACTTCTTCCGAAGCATGGCTTCCCAGAGCTGGTCTTAGCTAAGGCTGGCTTGCCCATTGGCCACGCCCCCTAGTAGCGATTCCCTGATACGTCCCGTCCTCGTTAGACCCCTCCCCTTTGTCCACATTCTTGACATGGACCCTCAACCATTTCATAAATTCAGCCTCCTTTTCTCTTTGGTGACCTAAGCACCCTTCCCCCATCAGGGTGGGCTCCCTCCTCCTCTAAGCCCACCTCACTATCGCTTCTCTTTGTATTACACCTGCCTCCTCACTGTTCCCAACCTGGCTGGTGCCCTATCTTTGGGCTCTCCTTTCTTACACCCACCACGCCCCAACTCTTAGAGGAGCCCAGCACACATTGCTAAATGCTTCACTCGATACCTTCTTCAGTTGCTCTTTGCACGAGTCTCCCCCTTTTCTGACCCACTTTCTCAAAAACAAGCCCTGCCCTCTCCAAACTTCGCCTCTTTGACTCCCAGTGTCGCCTGCCTTCTTGACCCCTCATCTCACCGGGCCATGCTTTTTGCATGTCTCGCTTTGCATGTGTCGGGGGACACCCGTCCCCATCATGGACCCGCTTCCCAGGAGCTGAGCGGCCCCTCCGGGTAGGTCCCGCCCACCTGTCTGCAGTACTCCAGCACGCGTTGCGGGTCCCGGAGACACCGCCGCGAGAGTTGTGGGTCCGGTTCCCAGCGGCCGGTGCGCAGATCCCGGTGAAGGGTTAGGTGGCCACATAGTCCAGTCACTTGGGCTGATCCCGGCGCCTGGAGGTGGAGGCGGAGGGAACGGCAAGGGCTCGGAAGATGTTGGCATGTGGGCCACCCCGTCCTTTGCTCCTTAGGACCCAGATGCTCAGACCCCCAGTATACCAGCACCCCCACCCCCCACCCCCCGAGTGCCGAGAGCCCGCCTGCGTAGAAGTGTGGTTCTCGAGGAAAGAGCTCCCCCTGGGCGGGGGCGCCCCAGCTCTCCTGTTGCTATGGTGATCCGGTCCCCGGGGATTCTCACGGCCTTGTTGCCGCGGAGACAGGCTCCGCCCCCACCCGGCGCAGCCGCACTGAAGCCGGAAGGGGTTAAACCTGAATCGCGGGGGAGGAGGCGAGAACCCTGGCGTTCTGGCCCCTCCTCCCTCATCCCTAGCCCCGGCTCCCATTCTGGGGTGCAAAGATCACAAGACCTTGCTTCAGGCCCGGCAGGCTTGGACATCAAGTCCTTGGGGGCTGGAGAGCTATCTCTGGGGGTGGGGGTGGGGGTGGGTGACTGGAGGCCTAGCCCCCTGAGCCTAGGAGACTGCAGGGCCCTTCATATGCGTGCAGAGGATGCGAGGGACCCGGATCCTCGGATCTAGGTGCCTAGCAGCCTGGTGGGTCCAACGTGCAAGTGAGAAGGGGCTGGGGCTGAGTCACCTAGGTCGAGGGCCTGAGGGGGGCTGGATTTCTGAAACCAGGGGCTCTCTAAAATCCAATTCCTAAGCTGGGGTGGGAGGCAGCTGGGACAACGGATAGGGGGGATGGGGCCTGAGCTCCTGGGTTCGCGAATGCCTAGTGCCATTCGGGGTTCCCGGAGGGTCGGTCACCTGGCTGGAAAGACGGGGCTTTCTGCCCTGGACCGGTCCGCTCGGGATCCAGAGGCCGGGTCCCGGCCCTTCCCCCACCCCCCAGGACCCGGCCGGGTCTCACCTCGGCCGCGCCGGGGCTCCCACCGGCCAGGCTCCCGACGGCGAGCTGCGCGCGCAGAAGCAGCAGCGATAGTGGCAGCAACAGTGGCAGCGGCGGCGGGCCCGGGCGGCGGCCCAGACCGCCAGCGGCGGGGCTGGCGGGCCCCATGTCCCGGCCCTCGCGCCCTCACGTCCCCTACACTCCCGCCCGCCCGGCCCCAGCGGTGACAGGAGCTCCCAGCGCCGCCGCCGCCGCCGCCTCCCGCCGCCCCCGGGCTGCGCCGTCGCCGCCAGCCCCGCCCCGGCCCCGCCTTCCCAGCCAGGACAATAGCGTGGCGGCTCTGCGCAGAGTGGAACCGCTCGCGAGCCGGGGAGCCTGCGCCAGGCCCCCGCCCCCGTGAGGTGCGGGCGACCCACCCCTGGCGAGGGCTCCGCGTTTGGGTTTGGAGTCCTCCCTCAAGCCCCTCACCCGGGTCTTCTTCCACAAATCAGTTTCCATCCCTGCCAGGATTGGAGACCCCCCCCCAACAAATTCCTTTCTTGAGGTCTCAGGATTACGGTCTCCCGAATTCCCCTTTTCAAGGATACAGCGGCTGAGACTCACACCCCGAGTCTGCCTGGCACCTTCTGAGTCTCAAACCAGGCCCCCAGCGCTTTCTCCCTGAGACCAGGGAGTCCAGGCCTTCTTCTATGCTTTTCAGGGACCGGGGTATCTGGACCTTTAGTCATAGTTCCAGTATCTGTGAGCCAGAGCCCCAAGATCATTTCTGGATGGTATTAGGAACCCGGCACCTTACCCATCAAGGACCCAGTACCTCGGCGCAAGGCTTTGGATCCACATCTGTGCTCTAAGGATCAGGAGATTTCTGTTTTCCCTCCCCTGGCCTCTCTTTCCCCCCTCCCTTCTGGGGCTTCATGATTTTTCAACTGAGTGTAGAATTTTGTGTCCCCCAAGTTGACTGGGGTCACCAGACGACACTTCTGCATCTATACATATACATGTGTTTGGGTGTGTATTAAAGGGGCCGGGAGCCCTAACGGGGCTGGGAGCGGCTCACAGTTCCGCTTCCACAGCTACTTCCCAGTCTCTGGAAGAGGAGGGACGTTATGGAAGCTTTGATGGCTTTCTTCCTTGATAGTCGGTAATCTCAGGACAACTCCTAAGGCACAGCCACTTCTTTGACATTTTTTTTTATTAAACATAAATATTCGCATCCCCAGATTCCCTCCTTCTGCCCCATCTTTACCCCTTGGGTCTAATTCTTCCCCAGGCCTTTGAGGAAGAGAGAATGAATCAAGATGGTGGTCACCTGGGGAATCCCAGAGGGTCAACAACCTTTGGGCTCCTTCTCCTCAGGGAGAGCCAGCACACGCCGAGGTCAGGACTTCATCTTAACCTGTCCCACTATCTTTCTTCTCAGTGCAGTTGGTCATCTTGAAATACCTTCTTTCAGTGTCTGGAAATGATTTTCACCCTTGCTCCTGCCACTTCCCTGTCCCCATCCTCCTGCAAAGGGCTCAGGTGTCATCTTGGGCCTCTTCTACATGAGGTGGACAGAGTGGCCATCTTACTCCCATTTGAGACATTAACCTTTGGCTGAGATGACTCTATATCCATCAATGACCCAGACAGTTGTAACGATCTTCCCCTCCCTTCAATGTTCAACTTTGGAGACATAAGATCACCAACTTGTTCTAGGTCCTTGGGAATCAGGAGAATCCATTATGGCAAGTTGAAGATTCTAGGACTTCCACTGGGGATGTCACACATGAGTTTGGAGGCGCTGGTGGATGGGTGTGGGGAAGGAAGCATATGGGAAGGGCGTAGTCCCAGGGGCCAGATCTGGGGTTCCAAAGGTGGTGGGTTTGACGTAGCTGGTGAAAGTTCGAGGATGGGGTGTGGTGAGATAACCTGCCCGGGCTCTGTACAGTCTGCAGGGGGGGACCATGCCCAGGTGTGGGCTGAAGTCGTAGAAAGTAGGAGCCGCAGGAGGCCCCAGCGGAGAGGGAGGTGGCAGAAAGAGGCCGCCTCCGGGGGCTTCACCAAGGCTCAGGCTCACACTGACTCCTCGGACTTTGTAGTAGCCATTGGTTGGGTCCTGGGGGGACAGAAGGGTGAGGTATGTGAGAGTGAAGAGGAGTGAAGAGAGACACACAGACTTAGAGGTAGACCTAGAGAGAGACAGAGGAAAAAAAGAAACAGAAGCAGGCAGAGACTCAAAGACAGACATGCAGACTGCCAAAAAGACAAAGTGAGCCAGAGAAAGTGACAAGAGTCAGAGGCAGAAGGAGGTGGGCAGAGACAGGCAGAGAGAGGCAGAGACAAAGGCTACAGGTGTGTTCCCCCCCCCCCACTATCTGCAAGTGAGCATTAAAGTGAAGGAGCAATTACTGTTGATTTATATAGAGAAAATGTTGAGCCTTTGCAGGTTCTCCAATTAACCCACGAAGCCATATTCAATAACACATAAAGCCTGAAATAACACCAACATAGAGAAACAGCAGGAATGAGCTGATAAATACATAGTCTGTTTAAAGTAGTTCCGAGGGAAGAAACTTGGGGGGCACTCTTTCAACCTGGGTGTGCTCTGCCTTCAGAACAGCTACTGCAAACAGATGCTGAGCACATCTTTTGTCATAAAAGCAAAAATCTTCTTTAGATCTTTTTCTTTCCATGCACAAAAACATAGTATTGGTCTTTGCTGAAAGCAAAGTGGCATCTCTCAGACTTTCAAAAACCAGTCTGCAACAGGTCTGCCTGCCAAAGGGTGTGGCAAGAGACAAAGAAGGAATGAGACTGAGCCCAAGACACATGTTCTCGGCCACCAGGCCTGAGGTGTTGACTCTGCCCTGAGAATCGTCAGTTCTAGACCTGGCTTTGTCCTTCTGGGGGTGCTGGGTCAAAGAGGGAATAGCAAATCACTGACAGAGTCCAGAGGTGTCAGAGTTCAGCCTGGGCAGGGCCTGGGGTGGTGAAGGTGGAAACACAGGAGAAGTGACACTACGTGACAGAGAAACCGACATGGGGGGCAGAGTGGACTGCAATAAGCGAGGCAACACGGGGCACAGAATGATGTTGGCTGTGAGGAGGAAAGCAGGGGCCTCCTGGAAGTGTGTGTGAACCCAGATTAGGAGGGGGAGGGACTGAAGGAGGGAGAAAAGCTTGGGAAGGAGAGGGTGTTACAGGTGAAGAGAAGGGCGAGTGAAAGGTAGAGAGGGCGGGCAGAGGGCGCTGGGTTGGGCACTGGGGCACTGAGACTGTCCTCAAATGGGACCTGTGGAGGGGCACATTTGGGGAGATACTAAGCCAGTGTGGAACCTGCTGGGTGGAAGAGGCCTGGGACAAGCAATCAGGGAGCAGTATCCAGGACCCCTGAAATGTGACTGTGGAAGGACAGCACAGGGAGTGTGAACCCTGACTTTGAGCTCAAGATGGAGGCCAAGGTGGGGACAGAACAGCAAGTGCAGTCAGCAGATGGGCTCACTGAGGCTGTGGGATGGGGGAGACAGTGCAGTAGGCAGGAGAAAGGGGTACGTGGAGGCTACGTTCCAGCTTTGGGAATAACAGCATGAAAAAAGTACAACTAGAAGTGGGGAGAGGTGGCAGTACAGTGACGGAGCCCCTACCCTGCCAGCACTCACCTTGCTCTCCAGAGCCCCCTCCTCATCCAGAGCCAGGTCACTGTGGTTCGTGTGCATCATGGGGCCCTGGGAAAAGTGCTATGTGAGAGGGAGTGGTCAAGGAGGCTTCCTGCCCAGTGCCAGACCCCTTGGGCCCTCAGTTGGGCAGTGGAGGGTCAGACAGGAGGGGACAAGCGCTCCAGGGAGCTGGGGAGCTGGACTTGGGACAAGGTCCATGGGAACATATTGGACTTAGGGAATAATTAGATCCTGGGGATACCGGAACTTGGGGGACATCAAGTTTGGGGTCACTGTTGGGACTAGGGCCTTATGTGCATCGGGGGGTCTGGTCAGGGCTTGGAGTACCCTGGTGACTGGGTTACTTCTTGGACTGGAGCCCCCGGCCTCTCACCCGATCCTCGCTGCTGCCGGCCTCCTCCTCAGGGCACTGAGAACTGGAGCCATCGCTGCTGCCAGGGATCCGCACCAGGTTCTTTTGCTTGGAGAGGGCAGCTGTGTCAGGGAAGGGGGGGGTGCACAGGTACAGAAGGGGCAGGGTCACATTTTGTAATGATGGTGAGCAGAGAGAGGACCGGGTTGTGTCAGGTAGGGAGGCTGGGAGCCAATGAGAATGGAGGCCTGGTAGGGTAAAGGCGTGATGCCGAGGACATGGAGCAAGGGCTTGAAGGAGGACTCAGGGCCTGAAGGTGAAGCTCATGCTGTATAAGATGCGAGCAGAGGAACTGGAGCCAGACCCAAGGACAGGGTGAATGCAAGGGATGGGACCTGATCCAGCACTGACCTCTGCCATGGTGCCAGCAGCAGAGAGCCACCCCGGTGATGACCATAAGGAGCGTAATGGCTGCAGCGGCCACTCCGGCCACGATCCTTACAGTTGGTAGCAAGTCTGCAGGGAAAAGAGGAGTGTCTTGAGGTGCCAATTGGGGGACTGAAGAGGAACTGTGAGCAGGAGTGCAGGACTGGGCTGAGGTCTCTGGATTCACAGGCTGCCAAGATTGAGGAGTCCCAAGGTTTGTAGTCCTTGGTAAAGGCTCATGAATTTGGGGTTGAATGAGTTTAAACTCCCTGGCTTTAGAGGGGTCTTAGACTCTGAGACTTTGTTTTCCACTTTGCAATTCCCCATACACAGGGGTTCCCTTCTTTGGGGGATCTAAGTGTGAGGAATCTCTCAGTGTAGGACTCTGTACTTGAAGGGATATATTGTTTTGGGAGTCTCAGGAGTGAAAGAATTCAGTTTTGAGGCCCCCAAAGTTAGGGCATCTGCACTTGGGGAATTGCAGCTCAGTTTGGGAATTGCAGCTTTGGGAGTTTGGGGTTCTCAGTTTTGGGGTCTCCAGTTCCAGGGTCTCACCTCGGCGGCCCAGGATAACTCGGGTGCCTCCCTCTCCCAGCCGGTTCCGGGCACTGCAGTTGAAGCCCTGGGTGAAGTCAGACTCCTGGGTTCCCGAAATGTGCAGCACAGAGATCAGGCCTGGACCATGTCCCCCACTGCCTTCTGGGGCCGGGAATGTCTCCACCAGGAACCGACCCTGCGACCCTGCTGTCAGGAAGCCCTCATCCCAGGACCAGATCTGGGGGCACAAACCACAGAGGTCACCAAGGAGAAAGGGTAGGAAGGGGAAGGCAGGGGATGGGAAAGTCAAGGTGGTCACAACAGTTTCAGGGATCTGCCTGGGTAGGGCATGATATTGGGGACATTTCCTTACCACAGCTTCTGGCATGGGGGAAGCGAAGACTAGACACTGGAGGCGGGCAGGACCACTCAGGAAGGCAGGTGCAGAATGCAGGGCGGTCACCACTGGGGGAGCTGGTTTGGAGATTATAGGCCAATCAGAGAAGCAGGTTCTCTCCTAAATCCAGGGTTCAGCTGGGCAGGACCAGCGTCCCCCTCCCCTTCACCAACCCAGGCAGCCAGGTCATGCACAACAACTCTGAACCCTCAAAGGCACTCGAGCTTCTACCCCCAGGTCTCTTGGTCTATAAACTTGCCCCGGTCAAGGTCACAAGCCCTAAGACCGGGAGCTCCCTCGGCCCCCTCTCGGCCCCCTCGGCCCCTTCCCGTTTCTTGAACTGCAGGGTCTCTAGGAGGACTGCTTTCTCACCGTTCACAGTCAGCCTAGCCTCTGCGGAGCCGCCCCCCAGCCCCGAAGGCCCCGGCTCAGCCCTGCACACGTAGTTGCCTGCGTCCTCAGGCCCCACCGAAGGGAGGCGCAGCAGAGGCCCAGAGGCCAGCACCTGGGTCAGGAAAAGGGCGTCAGGGGCGGGTCCTTGGAAGGAAACCCGGTCCACCGCCCGGCCCCAGACCGGACCTCACCTGCGTGGCCCCGCGGCGGCTCCAAGTTACCCGTGGGGGCGGGTTCCCACGCCAGGCGCAGCTAAAGGAGGCATCTTCCCCGACGTCTGCAGACAGGGGCTGCGGCTTTGCCTGAAGAATCGGTCCGACTAGAGGAGGGAAAGAAGAGGCATATCATAGCCAGGGAGGGATGCAACCTCTGGCTGAGTCCATCACTCCGAAGCGCCGCACCCTCGAGGGCCCCAAGTCTTGGCCCCCCTTCCACAGCAACTCCGTTCCCGCGTTGTCCACACGGCCCGCCCCATCCCGCATTGACACCAACTCAACGCTGAAAACCGAGCCTCAGTCCTACTCCGATCGCCCCACCCCCAGCCCTTAGAAGCCACGCCCCCTCTAGTGCCCCGCCCCTTTCCGTCCCTCCCAACCGCGGCCCCGCCCACGGTCCCTGCCAGGCTCACACTGTACGTCCAGCGCGGTGCTGCGGTTGGCACTCCCCACCTCGTTGCTGACCTCGCAGGACACGGGCTGGGTCAGGAATGAGGCGTCCGCCACGACCTCCAACATTGGCCCGCGGGCTCCGAGCACCGGGGAGCCCCCCTTTGCCCATCTGCGAAGTTGGGGGCAATAGTGTTGTCCCTGTTCCTGAGACTCCCCTACTCAGCCCCCACCCCTGCCCCAGCCTGGGCAAGCTGAGCTCAGGACTGGGAAGAGATGACTTGGTCCTCACCTGTAGCCAGTGACCGGAGGCTGGGCTGTGGCCTGGCACGAAAAAGTCACCTTCTCTCCCTCCTGCACAGTCTGTGGATCTGCAGACAGAGTCACCACCGGAGGGTCTGTGGAGGGGACCAGTGATCAGAGTGGGCAAGGAGCGGAAACCTAGGGGGCCATTCCCTGTCCTTACCCCAGGTGTCTGGGCCCAGTTCCCTCTTCCCCGTGAGCCAAGAATCTTGGCCTCTAGGTCCTGGTTTCTCCAGGGATTCCAGGGTTGTAGCCCCCTCCTTTCTCATATCCCAGAGAACAGAGCCCACTATCCCCAAGGGCCCCAGCTTGGGGCCAGATCCCACTATCCCCCAAGGACCCCGCTATCTTCAGGACCGGGTGTGCAGCTGCACTCACACTGCAGGTTCAGTGTGATAACTGTGTCCTTCCCCGCCGGCAGGGCCTGGCTCCGGGCCCGGCAGACCAAGGTGGCTCCATCATCATGGCTGGAGGGGGTCAAGGAGAGGATGCTCTCCATGGGCCCAGTGGTCCCTTCCTTCAGCAGGGTCTGGGGGTCAAGAATAATAACGATGATGTTTATAGTGCTGCCTATGCACCAGACACTCTCCTAGGCATTTCTAAATAGCTCTTATTTAATTATTTATAGATATTATTTGTGTCACAATTACCCTGTGAGGTGCCTACTACTATCACCCCCTTTGTTATATCCCTTTGTAACAGCAAGGGATGGAGAGATTAAGCCGATTAATCAAGTTCAATCAACTCTTGAGTGGCTGAAGCAAACTGAACTCAGGCAGCCCAGCCCTAGAGTCCTTACTCCCAATTACTTGCTGAGGGCCCCAGTCCTCGAATACCTGCCCTCCCGTGCACTTGTCTCCTCTGGAAGAACCTGTGGTCAGACTCACTGACTCACTGACCAGGGACTCACTGACCACTGACTCGCTGAATGGACAAGGATCGGCACAGGGGCTTGGACCTGACCTGGTGGGAGGTGGCCCCGTCCAGTCGGACCCCATCTCGGAACCACAGCAACTCAGGGATGGGGTGAGCATTTCCACGGCTCCGACAGGTCAGATTTGCAGGAATCCCAGCAACCAGAGACACAGAGGGGCCGCCCAGCACCTGGGGGGCTTCTGGCGGCACTGCAAGAGTGGGTTGGTGTCAGAGCTGGATCCTGGCCCCAAAGACCTTGATCTTCCCAGCGCTAGCCCCCCATTCCTCTGGGTTCCCAGGTTTCTGATAGCCCCAGCTGGCACTGGCTGTCCCCCTGGGCTCCTCAGAGACAAGTGGACTGGGCACTTACCTAGCACGTGCAGCCGGGCTGGTCTCGAGCGGAGGCCTGCTTGTGTGGCCTGACATTCATAGGATGCTTGATCCTCTAGCTCCACGGGTCTGATGTGAAGGTCGTGCTGGCCACTGGCTACATTCCCTGAGATCCAGTACCGGGACCACCCTGGGGTAGGGAAGAGACTGTCACACCATGGTTTTGAGTTCCTGGTCCCAGGGCCTCCAGCCCCATACCGGAGATGCAGTCACACCAGAAAGATGCTACCAAAAGTGGGTGTGGAGCAGAGACTCTACCCCAATCCAGAGTCGCTGCAAACTTGGAGTGATAAAGTAAAAAAAAAAAAAAAAAAGCGAGAAAAAATTGCCATAGAAGTCAGATTAGATGGGTGGGAAAGGAAAGGATGTGATCGGGGAAGGGAGTAAGGAGGGATTCTGGGACCCTGGCAATAGACTAGAAGACACCTAGTGTCTCTACTTTATCATTGGTAAATCTTCATTTGCTTTCCTGCATTTATGCAATCTTTACAATAAAAAGTAAAACCCCAAACCCAAAGAGGAAACTGAAAAATATGGACTCTCAAATGTTTACCTAAGCCCATCCATTGTTCAAAATGATGAGGACAAAATAGAAAGTTCAGTTACAGCTCAAGCCTGGCACCCCTCACCCTGGAGCCAGACCCCTTCAGTCCGCAACAGCCTCACCTGGCAGATCCCTCTCACCGCCTAGAGCCAGCCCATCCTTAGTCCACTGGACCAGACCCCAGTATGCCCCCAGGGCACAGGGCAGTCGGGCTTCATCCCCCAGCAGTACCACCAGGTCCTCTGGTTGTTGCAGGAAGTGGGGTGACTCTGGGAGAATGGGGAACAACAGAGCTGAACTTAGCACATTCAAGAGCTTCCTCATTCAGGATCCCGGGCTGGGGGGGGGGGACATCCTCCTCCTCCCTCAGACCCAGATGCCCAGGCCTCCAGAGTGCTCCTTCCTTAGATCCAGGAGTCTGAAGCCCCAGCCTCATGCACCCAGCAAAATAGCAGCTGACAACCTCCCCCATACTCATCTGTCCCCCCCACCCCCCAGGTACCTGCTTGTCCTCTGAGGCAGAAGAGGAGGACCAGGAGGGCGGAGACCAGCATCTTGAGTGCGTGGCCCCCCAGATCCAGCAGACCTGCTGTTGCTCTGGCTCCCCACAACTCCTTCCTTCACAGGGCACCTCCCGCCACTTCGCCCCAGGCTTGCAGACCCCTCGGTCTCGGTGCCGTGGTTCCCCACGTGTGCTCAGCCGCGGGCGCCGACGCTCTGAAACGCCGGCCAGTTCCCCGCGCTTGGTGCGGGAGAGACCGCAGGAGAGGCAGCTCCACTCACCCCGCCCCGGCCCGCCCCCGGGAGACCCGCCCTCTTCCATTGAGAAACTCCCGCGGCCGCGGCGCTGATGAATGGGGCTCGCCGCGCCGGGTGCCCCCGCGGGCGGGCCCCTGCCCCGAGCCCGCTGTGGGAGTCAGAGCACCTGAGGCCAGGGAGGCGGGCCCGGCTGGGTTGCCCACCTGCCCGCTGCCGAGATCGGGGGAGGCGAGCGAGGGAGCGAGGGGGTGGGAGGGAAAGGAGTGGAAGAAACTTGCTCAGCCCGGGTCCTGCAGGGACCGAGCAGAGTGGAAACAGAGCTATAAATGGGAGCCCCTGGGGCCTCGCTAGTTTCCGCGCCCTGGGGAGGCGGGGCAGGGGGATCCCCTGAGCCTGCGGGTCAGGAAGAGGGCGCCGAGGTGCCCGGGTGACAGCTGGGCCCCCAGACCAGGAAAGGCCTGTCCGTTCTAGCCGCCTTGGAACCATTTCTCAGAATCTCTCTCAGCCTCGCTGATTAGGTTAGGGCCGCGCACCGCCTCCAGCCCTGGGATCCAGGGACCCAGGCCCCCAGCCCCGCCTTCCCGCGGATCCAGCAGGCCCCGCCAGCCCCTCGCCCCACTCGCTGGTTGCCAGGCGACGGCTGGGTGGCGGCGGTGCCCGGGCCGGGGCAGGAGGGAGGCTGGGAACCGCGCAGCTTGTCCTGACGGCGGCCTGCCGCCCAGCTGTGGCGTTCCCACGCTGCGGCCGGCGGAACGCTGTGCAGCTGGCGGGGCAGGTGGGCGGGACCCCTAGCCCAGGGAGGGGGGCCTGGTCCTGGGTCTGACCTTCGGAACCTGTAGGGTCCCGGGTTCCAGGTTCAGGTTTGCTGTTGTTCTGTGCTCAGATTCTGCGTCCCTAAGGTCCAGGCCTGGGGTTCCCAGGAGCTTAAAATTGGGGGCTTCAGACCTTTGTTGACTGAGAAGGTAGTAGCCTGAATTACTAGTTTCTGAGAAATTGAAGATGCAGCCAGTTCCCTGGGCTGCTGCAGGCTGCGGTTGGCAGAGGATGACAGGGGGTCAGAAAATCTGATTTTAGGTCTCACCGTGGCTGGGTTCAAATCGACGTCGCTCACCCGCACCCAGATCCAGGAGGATTTGAAAGTCACCAGACAGTGAACATCTGCCCTGAGTCTTGAGGGGGGGAGGGGGGGAGAAGCCTGATTTCCAGGATCCTTAAGGAACGAGGGCTGCATCCTGGACTCCCGAGCCTTCAAGGGCTACATCCTGGGGGGTCTAGATGTCTAGGTCCTGACTTCTTTTTGGGGATCCAGCCTCTGGATTTTGAAACTGAAGAGCTGGGGCCAGAACTCCTGTGTCTTGGGAAAACAGTCAGGAAGTGAAGCTGTTTTTCCAGACACCTGATCTTGTTCCCTTTCTTGGCTCTCTGGGGCCGCAGGCATGGAAAGATGGAGAGCTTGGGGTCCCAGGAGCCTCCAGAAGGAAAACAGCTAAGGTGGAGGGGGAAGGTTTGTGCTAATTAAAGGTCCCAGAGACTGACAGCTCTCCACCCTGGCCCAGAGGGACACCATCTGGCAGGGCCTCCAGCCCATTCCCCAGGAGGGGAGGGGGCATTGGGAGAGGGAGTGTGGGAGGAGGGGAAGCAATCAGTTCTGGGAGGGAGACTGGAGGGAGTCAGGGGTGGAGCTGTGGGGGTGCAGGCCAGATGCTTCATCTTGCTGCTGGAGGAGGACCAGATGGGGGGGCACTGTGGGGAGGGGAGAAACTAGTAGTTCCAATTCCTGCAGGAGATAAGCAGGCAGAAGACGCTTATCCCTTGTGAGTGTGTGTGTACTCACGGGGGTGGGGGGCCACGGGGGTGGGCAGACAGCATATGGTTATGGAATTCAAAGATGTGATGAT
>PVHY01007462.1:0-67296 GCA_004024945.1 Uropsilus gracilis
AGGCCCTCCCGGGTCTGGGGTTACCCTCCGGAGTCTAGGGGCGGAGAATGAAAATGGTGGAGGCGGCGCCGAAGGGAGCTGGCTGCCGGAGGCAGTGGTTCAAACTTCAGTGCAATCTCGCGCCAATCTCCCCCTAGACTCGTTTAGCCGATGGCATTCCCACGGTGACCCGCAGGAACTGTGGAGGAGCGGTCTGCTGGCACGCTGCGGTTTGCGGGGTAGCCGCCGAGTGGGGTTCGCGGCCTCCCTGGGGTGGGGGGGGCGGGGCGGGGTGTCTCCTGCGCAGCTGGGGGAAGAGGCACTCGGCTCTGCCTGGGTTCCCCTAACTTGCCGGTCTCTGACCTCACCCGGGAAATGGTGAAAAACAAAACCCCAAAAGCCTCCGGGGCCATCCTGCGGAAAGCCTTGGGACGAGGAAACCGGACCTAGAAAATCCGCCTTCCAGAACCGCGGGGGTGGTCCGGTCCTCAGCAGCATCTGCTGACGCGGGGTCTTGGGGGAGCGTCTGTCACTCGGGCAAGGTGACAGTGGTCGACGCCTCGTCTCTCTCTTCCCGTCCCATCATCAGAATATGAAGATCCGGACTTCGGTCTGTGCGCTCGAACAGCCCTTCCTCCGGAACCAGCACCTTGTAGGCCAAGGGCGAAATAGATTTGGAAAAGCATCTTAGTTAATTGCGTTTGGTGTCCGGCTTCCCACGACTAGGCGCCGTCTCCTGAGCGGGTCTCCTCCCCTCTTGTTACAACTGAGGAAACAGACCCCAAGGGGTTACGTAATCACTCCCTTCACGACTTGTCGGTGCTGCAGACGGCTCCTTTCCTTTGCACAGTTAGTAATGAAAATTACTTTAGGAAAAGGGGGTTTGTCAACAGTAACTCCATGCAGTGAAGGAGGACGCAGGGTATGTCTGAAGCAGTCCTCTCCAGAACCTGCAGGAAGCGGTGTTGAAAGGACAACCGGGCTGTTAGTGCCACCTGGAGTCCTGGTTTGAGCTGGGCAGCTTCCTGCTGAGACCTCCCATCTCCTTAGGATTTGAGAACGTGTTTACTTGGAAAGAGCAACATTATGTCTCACATGTCTTTTAAAATATGCTTTAGCGAAATTACTGGTGAACAAAGAAAACTAGAAATTAAATGTTCGGAAGTGAAATGTGCAGACAGCACAGTCACTCAGGCAGCGTTTGAAAGGTGGCTTTATTTGGTTTATTTCCTCACAGTAGACAGGAAGTGAAGGAGGGATTGTTCTGGGGAATATAATATTCCCTGGGCAATGCCCTGCTAAAGTCAGCTGTGTCGGAAACCCGCAACTTTTCCCTAAAACTGAGCTTCGGGTTTAATTTTTTTAATTTACTTTTCTGCATACAATCTCAGTCTTATTTGTATAGTTGTGACCCCCCCCACCCCCCCACCTTCTACCCCTTGGGTGGCTCCCACCTCCCTTTCCCTGCTAGTCACTGTTGTTTGGCCCATTCTTCTCTTTCTTTTCTGGTGCAATGTCTTTTTTTTTTTTCCTGCTTAGATTTCCAGGAGTTAAATTATCTGCTATAAAGCAGATAACTAACTAGCCCCAGCATGTCTGAAAGCCTCTTGTCATGGGTTTGTGGAACTACTATCCCGGCTCCTTGGTTGTGGCACTTTCTTTGATGGAGGTGATTGTCTCCTTTTCTCCAGATCTGCATGACTATAGGGTTTCATGCCTCCTCGTTCATGTTGGCTGTCTCCTCCAATTCCACGTCTGTTCTATTTGTTGCTTCCAAATATTGTTTTGGCGTCTGGTGTTGGGCTCACAACTTCCAACCATTTGTGGAAGAGAGGTCCCCTCGTAGGGACAAACGCTGGTGGGTGCATGATCCATCTCCACTCTTGCAGTTCTGATTGGGGCCGTTACCGGGTGAGGGGAACACCCCTTCTAATTTTAATTATTGAGAGTTCTTTCCCCCCGTTTGCAAGCAGCTATACAGAAATCAATCTTTTGTTATAAGGGTAAGCACAAGGCTTATTCACAAAATAGGAAAAGATAGACTAAAAGAGTCTTGGTAGTCCACACTCTTATGAGTGTCCCGAAAAGAGTGCTCCTCGGGGAGCTGTGTGGGTTTTACCTCGGTCTGATGGTTATGTCCTTATCTGGGCCACAGTCACTGTAGCCGGTATGGAGTTGAGTTCCGAAACCAGCACGAGGTTTAGCTTGGCTTCTCTAGCTCTATCTCTCATGTGTTCTCTCTAGGTTGTCAGGGCAGCTCAGCGTGATGAACTCTTCTCCACCTTCATTCAGCTCCCTGATCGTTGAAGACTGCAAGGCTGGGAGCCTTAAAAGGTTCAACAGCTCCCAGGTTTTTCTTTTAGAAGCAAACTGTCTGCTCCTGCTCTAGATACTTCGTGATAGATCAGTTCTCCTCTCAGCTAATCTCTTGAGCCTCCTCCAAATTCTCCCCCCTCTATTCCTGCATCTTTCTCTTTACTCCCCTTTACCTTGCTTGCCCTCCATCATGAATCCTGATGATGGGATTATCTACTGTATTCTGGTTTGGTTCAGTTGTGATCCCTTCCCTGCATTTTAGAACCCTAGCACAGTCAGTCGAGTCAGCACAACAATGTTGACCAAGCCCTATTTAAGATTTACTTTAACTAGGTAAGAAAAGACATTAACTTTCTATCTGACTTCAGGTCACTGTCAACCTCTACGTTTTTTAAACACAAGCGATGGTGATGCCCAATTTCCACCAACAGACAACACTGCCCAAACTGGGATATTGGCTTCAGGGCCACAGCCCCATCTCTGTGGCTTTTCTAGCCCTTTATGGTCGGGGGGTTGCTTCACTGGTGTTGACCCATCACTGCATCAGGGTTTGATTCTCTTGCCCCCTGAAACATTGTAGGTGTAGCTCTGTGGTAGGTCATCTTTTCAGTTGGATTTATAGTTTTGTCTCGTATGGTTCCGATCATGCCCTGTTTGGGTCTCACCCAGGTGACTAATGTGTCCAGGGCCTTTCTTCTCCTCTCACATGTCTGCAGCTTTTCTTCTCATTCCTGTGAAAGTCTGTAAGAGGTGGGAGTGCACCAGAGGGGGACCCCCCCCCATACCGGCTGCCTGTGTGCCAGCAGAGGTACCATCTCCCTCTCAGTACACCAGAGGGACTGACTGAGATTGGTTTCCCCGGCCCACTTCCCCTGAGTCCCTGATCCCTAGAGCCACTGTGGAGGGAGTCACGGCCTAACCTGAGGCACCTGGGATGCATCTCAGGCTTAATTTAGATGTCATGGTGATTTGGCTTTGGAATCATACATCTTCAGTGATTTCACAGACACATTCTACGGCTGTAGGCAGTTCTCTAATCCTTATGAGCCTTCATTTCTTCAGCTGTAAAATGGAGAAAATAGCTCACTTATAAGATTGACATGTTTTTGTTTTTTGAGACTAGATCTCGCTATTTTTGCCTGTGGAACCACAGGCTCTCGTTGCCCGGGGTACCACAGACTCAAGCCATCCCCAGCCTCAGCTTCCCAGGTAGCCAGAATTACAGGCGCTTGCCACCATGCCCAGCTATTTTTTGGAACTAGGTCTTGCTACGGGCCCCAGGCGGGACTCGAACCACGATCCCTAGCCCCGGCTGCTTCATAGGCTGAAGCTTACAGGCACGAGCCACCGTGCCCGGCCCGAGATTGGCATGTTATCAAATGGAAGATATGTGAAGATTAAGTTCATTGCCCATATACCTTCATACTTACACGATTCTGTTCCACTCTGGATGTGAAGTGCGTTGATCAGCACCTCATTGCCATAGAGGCACCATGCCAAAGGGGACTTGTGTGTTTGTGTGTGTGTATTCATGCACATTTGTATGTATAAAAGTTGGGAATGAGAAATCCCAAAACCCTGGCATGCACTTACTGGATAAACATGGTTGACAAGCCATGGTCTCACAGGTGTACCTCTTAACATCTCCATCTGGTGCTTTGTTCTTTTAATTATTTTTTTTTTGAAACTAGATCTATCTATGTTGCCCGGGGTAATCCCGATCCTGCGGACTCAAGCAATCCCCAGCTTCAGCCTCCCAGGTAGCTGGGCACCCACCACTGTGCCTGGCAGCTTTTTTCGAGACTGGCAGCTTTTTTTGAGACCAGGTCTCACTATGTTGCCCCGGGGTAGTCCTGAACCTGCAAACTTAAGTGATCCCTGGCCTCTTGCCTCCCAGAGCTTGGATTACAGGTGTGCACCATCATGCCTGGCTTGTTCTTTTTATTTTTAATTATTTTTCTAATTCTTACCAGACTTAGACAAAAAAAGACATGTGGAGCTGAAGATGGACCAGGCATTGCTGCTCATTCACAACGAACTGCCCCAGACAAACTTGACTGTCTACTGGGCTTCTGATCGCTGTTATCACGTAGGTGTTACACTCTGTTCAGAGTCTGTTGGCTGTAGGGCTCCTATGATATGACCCTGATGCTATGGTACCTGAAACTTTTCACATGGTAACTTCAGTTTCATAGAAGAGAAACAAATAGGCTGTGTAAATTCCTGTCAGAATATCAATGGGTACTTTATAGATTTTGCATAATTTCATAGTTCATTTGAAAAAATATATAAGCAAGAGACTCAAAAGATGGCTACCAAGAATAGGTACCACGGAAACTTGCCATTCCAGATAAGACTTATTACAAAGCTATAACTGTTTATCAAAAAAGACAAAAGACTAACAGATAAAGCACAGGTAAGGAGTAGAATCTAATTTACATATATGCATATTTCAACTAAAGCTGTGGGAAAAATAGATTTAAAATTATTGTATACTATATATTAAATAATCCAAGTGAATTTAAGTTAAAGCAAAAGACTTAAAAAATACTAAAGAAGGTAGAGTATGTTCTTAAACTACTGAAACCTAGAAAAAATAACAAATCAGACTAGTATAACTTTATAAAAGTTTTAAAATTTATAATTAAAAACAGCAGACTATGGCAAGGTGAAAAGGAAAGCATTAAAATGGGAAATTTTTGAGCTAAGTTAGTATTACAATATATGAGAACATATTTCTAAGATTATGGTCAAAGGAAATTGGTGTCCTCTGGTGTCCAAAGTTAATGCTGTGATATCGTAAATATATATGAACAAAGATTGATTTTTAAATCCTGGTTAGACTGGTGAGAAACAAATACGTTCTCCTTATTTATTAATTTTACTTATTTGAGTGCTATTTGGCTACTTATAACAAGAACCATTAAAATGATATTTTTTTTAGCTAGCAACCTCACTTTTGGAAATTTATCTTAGAAAATAATTTAAAACCTTACATGTATTTTCCAACAATATAACAAGTCACAATGAGATTATTTAATGGAATATTTTGTAAAACTTAAAAATTGTAAATAGGCCAATTGTATAGCATTGTGGAAATTCATTAATGAAATAATAGTAAATAAAACAATAGGATGCAAGATATAAGATATATTTCCTATTTATGTGAAATATTTACTTATGAATAAAAATTGCATGTTTCCATAGTGACACAAAGCAGATTTCATCTGTTACTGAAATTTCAAAGTTTTTTGAAGTGTGAAGGAGAAGTCACTTCATTATCTTCAGTTGGATATTCTTATCCTCTGACAACCAGCTGACTTTAAAACACCACTCTCGTGCACTTGTGCTTGTATTTTTCAGTGCCTGTTTCAGGTTCTGGTCAGCGTTGGCATGAGCAGACACCCTGGCCCGCGGAGCACTGCAGCTGTGGCTGTGAGCACCCAGCATGGAACCATCCTGCAACTTAATGATACCTCAGAAGAGAAAGAAGTTTGTAGGTTTGTCTTTGCTTTGACATGATCAAGCTAGAGCCTGCATTTTCTCTCTGCTTTTCTTCTTTACTTGGTTGTGATCTTTCCTCCCTTAACAAATAGTTTTCTGCATTTTTACTGTCTGTAGGGGGGAGGGGGAGGTTGCAGGTCCCTTGCCTTGAGGACATTACCAAAATTCAACTCTATTTCCTGACCTATTTTCCTTTACCTAATCTCTATAGACTGGAATACAAATTTGGAGAATTTGGAAACTATTCTCTCTTGATAAAGCATGACCAAAATGGAGCCAATGAAATTACTTGTGACATAGTTGTCAACAAGAATCCAGCTGACAGTAACCTGCGTATGTATATGTTCTTTGTTCATTTTTTGCACTTGCACTTTCAAAGGTTTTGGTGTTTGAGTCCTGTTTGCAATACTTTCCATAATGTAGAACCTGAATTATAGTTTCTTTCATTTAGTTTTGGTAAAATGCATTTATTTTGTCATTGGTTTATGCTGACCAAATTTTGCGATAATATAAAAGTGTTATCTCTGAGCATTTTCTCATAATCATTATTTTTGTTTAATTATGAAGCATAAATAAACAGAAAAAAGTTAATGTGGAAAGAAACTAGAAATGGGATGATTGACTGTCAAGTGTCTGCTTGTTTTAGGGTTTAGGATAAGCATTTCCTGTATGTGTCTTTTGATGATAGTCCAAATGTCTCCTTAGATTAAGAATGGGGGCATTGATTTTCTAATAACTCTACCAAAGAAAATCTGTTACTCTGAGCCCTCCACTAGATAATCTCTGGGGCATTAGTAAACACTATTCACAGTGAAACACTATTCACAGTGTAGGGTCATAGCCAAAGAACATAATAGCCAATATATCAGGACCAACATTTAAACATTAAAATATGAATAGTGAGTATAATTGATGGAAATACATCAAATATACAAAAATCAATGAGTTTATAGTAAAACTAAAAGGAGCAAACCCCCCCCCCAACAAGAAACAATATATTGGAGATAACAAAGGCATTGATGTTAAATAGGGTGATTTAAAATTGTCAGAAGAAAAGATTAAACATTGATCCTGTCTTTCTTGTTTTGTCTGTGTTTTAACATAACTAAATAGACTACTTGACAAGGGTAAATTCTTTGAGAAGACTTTTAGCTAATGTGGAGAATTGCAGATCTTTTTGCAATCCCTAATGAAATAATTAGAGGGAAATTATGAGATGTTCAGTGGAAAGGAGTAAGGCTTTTAGCTAACTGAACACCTTCCTGGGCACACAACCAGTGGCAAAGGTGTGGTCAATGTGGTGCAGTGGGAAAGACACAGCAGCACCTATCCCCACGGGGGCAGGTGGGACATTTTTAGTGAAGCTGATTTCCTGTTTACAGGATGTTTGGCAGATGGAGGCACCATGACCCCAAAAGGATGCATACCCACAGGTCTAGAGTGTGAGATACATTGACAGAGGATGCTGACTTGTTGAAAATAAATCAGTGACTGCTCATGACTCATGAAATTTAATGATATAATGCAAGTTGTAATCCTTGTTTGAATCCTGATTTGAAAACACTAATAACAAAAACATCTTTGAGACTAGAAAATTTTGAATATATATTATTATTAGCCAGATGATTATTGTTAACTTTGTTTATTTTTAGTTTTCCTGTTGTTTATTTCTTTAATTTTATTCCATTGCATCCTTAAAATTTTTTTCTTGAAAGGCTCTGGTTTGTGAACATTTTGTCCTTGTACTTAATTTTCCCCCAAATTATATTTATTGAGGTATAGTAGATTTATATCTTTGATTTACTCTGGGGTTCAAACCTCTACAGATGTATGCTTTCATACCTGGATCACCATCGGTGCCCCAGCAATCCCCACCATGGTATACTAGGCCCCTTCCCTCCCCCATTATTGTTAATTTCATATGACATTATGACTATAAAACAAAAGGTCCATTTTTAAGAAACTTTAAATTTGAAATATAGAAACATTGCAATGAAGAGTTCCTATATACCAATTCAATCAACTCTCTCTAGAGTTATATACACAGTTATGAAACCAGGAATATAATATTGGCACAGTACTATAAACTAATCTACAGACATTTCAAATGTCTCCTATTGTCCCTTTCCTAGTGCAGGATCCAATCCAGGATCCTACCTGGCATTTTGTTGTCAGGTCTTCATCATCTCCTCCATCCTAGCAAGTTTCTCATTTTTTCTTTGTCTCTCATGACCATGACAATTTTAAGGAGACCTGGTCAGTTATTTAGTTACTTGGATTTGCTTTCTCTTTCGTCATGATGTCATCGGGGCTGGTGCTTTAGAGGCACATAGCAAAGATGTAGGGATGATATGCCAGGTCTGTGATTTGCTTAAAAATACTTAGCCAAAAGAACAGAGGAAAGAATTGCAGTGGATGAAACAAGAGGGGCAATATCTTGCTGTTTCTAGAATCTGCATGATGGGCATCATGATGGGCATGCAGTTACACAATCCACTGAAATTCTGCGAATGCTTGATATTTTTCATAATGAAAATTAGCGCTCATCTTATGAAGAGTGTTCTTAAATATTTACAGGAAATTTAGCCTAAGAATATAGGCGTGGTCCTCCTTTGTTTCAGTTTTTATTGTTTGCACTTTTCACTTAGAGAGTAAATGTAATGAAGTGACAGCTTGGATGCTTATGATGACACATTTGGTAATAATGTGGTCTTTTATTTTTCAGCTGTGACAATTGCATTCCTTATTGGTCTGGCCCTCATCATTGGGATATCCTTTCTAAGGTTCTTGTTGAGGTAAGCAGATATTAGGGCCAGCACAATTGGTGAAAGTAGGCTCTGGAAACAGTACATCCAGAAAGAGTGGTTTGGGCCCCTCCTATGACCATAATTCTTTTATTAAATGGATACACCTGTCTCCAGTGTGCCCATCCAATCCAGGTATTAGCATTCAGTGCAGAATAAGCATCAGTTTATTTGTGGTATTCCTTTGTTGCTTTAAATATGGATGAATCTATAACATCAGGGTTTTAAAGAATTAATGTTGATAGCCAGCTCTTACAAAGAGAAAAAAATCCACCTTTATCTCACTGTGGAGTTGAAATTCCTCTTTGCAGTCTTGGGCAGAAATGGTATTGTTGGCAAAGTAGAAGTTCCTTTATGTTCCAACATGATCTTGAAAGTCAAGGGAAGGTCAGGTTTCTCTGAGTCAGAAAATAGTCTGAAAAAGAAGAAAGAAAACATCTCTCTCCTTTTCACTTGGGTAACAAGCATGTACAAGAAAATCAAGTGATTTTAAACTTTTCTGGGCACATGTCTCTGGTGAAGCTTTTTTAACATGTAAAATTATTAAACATCTCCTTTCCATCCTTCTAGTGAACTCTGTTTTAATATTGTTCATGTGATAGTGCTGTTATCAGGTCTGAATAAACTAGAAATGGAAATTGAGTTGTAGGAGTCAAAAAAGGAGTAAAGTGTATACACTGAATATATGGATTATGTCTGGATACCAATTTGAACAATTAAGCTTTAAAAAGAAACCTTAGGAGCCAGGAAACTGGGTTGACTAATGTTTGCTGGGAACTCTGGGGGTGTTGGCCAGAGGTACCCAGGTAAAGGAATATGCCAGAGATAGAAGCAGGGACAGGAAAGCAGATTTATTGAAAACCCTGCAAAGGGGTCCACGTGCACAAAATGAGAGGGTGCCTGATAGGAGGAAGGACTTGAGGCTCTCTTTTATACTCTGTTTTCATGCACTTCTTACTCGGGCCAGTTTATACCATCATCTGCTGGGATGACTGGTTTTGGTGCTGACCTTTGACAAAGAATGTGTCCTGACTCTGCTTCTCCGCTTCTGGTCCTGGTTAAGATGAAGGTCTTATGACCTGGTTCCCACAGCACATTTGCCGTTCTCTTTTTCTATGCACACCTCAAACTTATCCACTGGACTAAGGTTGTGGCCTTAGTTTTTGACCTTATTAGATGATATTAAGGCATTATTGTTAGTATCTTAAAATGTGATAATGGTATTATAATTTTTTTTAATAAAGAGAGTCCATATCTTTAGGGGTACATACTGAAGTATGGATGAAATAGCATTATATTCAGGATTTTCTGTAAAATAATCATCCCAAGGCAGGGAAAAGGGGCAATGGGTGACCTACAGATGAAGTTAGACTGTGTAGATATTTATTGAAGCCATGTGATGGAGAGTTATAATACTAGTTGTCCATTTCTGCATATGCTTGAAACTCTCCAAAACCCCAAAAAAGGAAAGGACGAGGGAATAACCTCGTGTACTGGATAATTTGAATGTGTAAGATTAAAAAAAAAAAATGGATTGTTTGCTTTTGCCAGCCTATGCTTTTTGAATCCTTTCCAAGGAGAAATCACATTTTAAAGAAAAAGCAGTTAATATATTTATCTTTTGCTAATCATGTAAATCAGTGCATATCACATTATCTTCTTGAACTAAAGTAGTCATCTAGATAAAAGAACATTAATTATTTGAGTCACTCCATTATTATCAAACATTTTTATAGACATTTTTGGTTTTATTTAGTTGTAATAGAATCTGAGTATTGGATTTTTAATTTTTGTGTAACGAAAACCCTACATTCTTGTTATTTACAAGCTGTATCTCAGCTTGTCACACAGGTTAAACTGCCATATACTATATTTCGTTATTCTTACATTACATGCCCTTTGATTATTGTGATTTTTCCTTATTATAATTTTTATAGTATTAGTAAGAATTCCAACCATATCGAATAATGAACTCACTCAGCCCTAAGAACAACATGTTAATGTAGGTGCTATTCTTTTTTTTAATTGATTGGGGAACTGTGCTATAAGGGTCGATAAGTACAGTTGCTACGAACTTAGGTTTTCTCTTTTGGTTTGGTTAAAAATATCTTAAATGTTTAATTCTTTGACTTGTATAGAATATGAACTTTATATCAATTTTTTCCCATATGTTAGCTCATCATTTTGAAAATCCTGCCAAAGATAACAAATTAACTGAGACTTTTACTTATTCACAGTTTGGATGACTTTAATAATTGGATTTCTAAAGCAATACATTCTCGGGAAACTGATCGACTCATCAATTCTGTGAGTTATTAGAACACATCATATGTGATCTGGATGGTTTTCTAGACTTAGTGTTTATAATTCCCTTTTCTCTTTATTACCTGACTCAATTAATATCACAAATAAATACTGTGCATGGCCAGTCATGTATCCTGTATTTTTAATAAAAAAAAAAAAATAGACTTCCTTGAGTTCTCTTCTCTTTTTCCAGAGAGGTTGAAATGATGCATGGTGATGTACAGTGTGGGCACTGTTCATGGTGATGTACAGTGTGAGCAGTGTTGAATCCATATAGTTAGAGAGTGACAAGATTAAAGCAAAAGAATACAAGAAATCAATATTAAATCTACAAATGCAGTGACCTATGGAATGGTTAAACATTGTCATTTGTGCTAATACATTCATCATGGGTGAATTTATGTCTGTTCATGGACATATTGATATAATTTGTACATGATGCACTTGTGGGCCAACTCCTTGTAGTCATTTGTCAAAGTGGCTGCTACAAGCTCAGCAGAAGGCACAAAAAACAAATAGTGGGGAAAGCCACAGCAAAAACAAATAGTGGGGAAAGCCACAGCTCTGTATAGGGTCTTTTGAAAAGGGAATTAAAATATTGCTCAGAATAAGAACTTGAGATTTCTACTCTGGTCATTCCTTTCCAAAAAATGGGAAAAATGACGTTTACTCCTGATCAATAAGATGCATCATGCCTCTCTCTCCCTGCTTTCTGAAGGAGCTGGGATCTCCAAGCCGGGCAGGTGCACTTGGTGGTGATGTTCAAGCAGAAGCATGGCACCCGCCTCCAGCACCGCGCCTCCGCTGTGTGGACACTTTCAGGGGGTACGCTGGGCTCTGTAATATTGTGGTGGGCACAGGTTGTCTAGGATGATATCTTTGCACATAAACACATTTTTCATCTACTGTGCTTTAAATTTCTTTTTACTTTCTAGGCTAGAAAGGACTTTTTGGTGTAAAAATAACTCAACAGCCCCTCCTGACTTGAATGCTGTTCCAAAAGCCAGTAGAATATGTTGCTAGAGAGGAGTAGTGGGACAAAGCCAGACCAGTTTCACTGGTGCGTAGACTCTGCCAAGTTTAGGTCATTCACATTTGGGAAGGGAGCTGTTCTTGGGGCTATAGGTGGGACAACCCCACATCCAGCTGGTAGCTGACATATGAGAAGATGTGCTAGCCTCCAGAGAAAAGACCATATGAAAAGGGTCTGCATACTTCCCCACTACTTACAAAACAGCTTGCTTATCAGACCCCATTGATGGTAGATCCAGAGTCATATGGTAACTTATTATTCTTTTGCTCTGGTAGAAGAATAAAATCCTGGACCAAACTCTGAAAATAAAGTATAAAGTTACACAACTGAAAATAAATGTATAGATGCCAGGTCCTTGATTTCTACTCCCCAAGATCTTCAAAACTCCTGTGATAATCATGTGTTCTGTAGAATCATTTGTCCCAGCTCTCTCTAAAGGCTCTTGCTATACATATTTACATATACATATAATGGCAATCATAATAACAGTAATAGCGATTACTAACAATTTTTATTTGTCAATTTTAACTTGTTTTTATTTAATCTCATAACATTCCTCTGAGGCATATACTTTTAGTATGTCCGTTTTATAAATGAAGAAATTGAGCCATTGAGTTACATTGTGTAACTTGCTCAGGGTAACTCGGACTACATGTTACAGCCAAGACTTAATTCTAGAATTGGGCTCCAGGTGCCTACAAATTATCCCACAAGCATATTAAGTCTTACTCCCCAACTTCTGCAGAATTAATGTCAAACAAGAGTGTTTTGAGATTCAATGTTATGGTTTTCCTCTTTCTTTTTCTTATGGCCATTCTTGGAGAGAAGATGTACACAGGTAGATGGAAACTAATATTCATTAAGTGCTTAAATTGAGTCTAAGCACTGGGTAGGAGTTATATGATCCATTATTCTCCTTAATAGTCTCAGTTCCCCCTGATTCTTTTACAGAGAGACACGCTGAGATAACTGAGGACAATTTTACCCAGGTTCTCATGGCAAAGAGAAAAGGACCTAAGAACTACGGTTCTTCCATTAAGACAGCTAAATCATTAGCACAAAATTGAGCAATTAGAAATGTTTTGCTCTATTTTCAAGTTATATAGTTTAGTGGCAATATAAATTTGGCTTAAGACATCATGTTGGAACTGTAAACACTAAAGGAGAACTTTAGTGTCAGGTCCTAATTTTAGTGACTAGAAATAATAGTTGGTTTTCATGTGTCATCAGTGCCACAACTGATATTGAGTACAGTCGTGCCATCCTCATCTTGTGTGCAAACCCCCAAAACGTGCTCTTTGTTGCTTTACAGGATAGCACTCATCCTCATGGTTTTCGTTAATTATGGAGGAGGAAAATACTGGTACTTTAAACACGCAAGCTGGAATGGTAAGCTCTTTCCTAATGGTAATGTTGCTTATATGGTACAACTTTCCCTCACCCCCAACCCTACAAACTGAGGGCACCCACCAGTTTCATACTTCACCCAGTATAAAACTGAAACATTTAACATTTCACTGAGGAACTCCAGAGATGAGGCCTCACTGGCCATCTCCTGAACCACTGACTTTCTCCTGCCTAGAATGACCTTTGATTATTCTGTTTTGTTCTTCCTTTTATGTAATGTGACTCTGTAATGCTTCACTGTAATAACATGCAGATGCCGAAGCTTCTCATGTGGGACTGTGGGACTTGCAGAAGATGCTAAGAATTTAGTTGTAAATGATCCTTGTCACAATCAAGATATGCCTCTGTCATAGTCATTGGGGAATTCACTTTTAACTCATAGTCTTCCTTGGTGCCAGCAAACTGGAATTGGTCTGGGTTGTCCTGCATAATGGCTGTGGATCTGACTTGGCTTTTATGAATTTTGAATAGCCCTGCTGAAGGATAGCAAACATGTCCATGTGTTTTTAACTTGGATCTCCTGTATCTAGTTATGTTCTTGGGAACTGCCCAGACCCACTGACTAGTCACAGAGTCACCTGGGGAGTGTCTGCGTGTGTTATTTCACAGTGTTTTCTTATGAATTTTCTATGTGAGTTTATTTCCATGTATGTCAGTTCATAATGGAGATGGTCTATATTTAGGAAAAATTTACATTCTGGAGGCATTTCCCTTACCTTTTGTGTTTGTGTTGCTCTGCAGGACTGACGGTAGCTGACCTTGTGTTCCCATGGTGAGTTGGCTTCTACCAGGGGCTCTTCTGCAGGTTGTCACCATTTTTTTATTTTTCAGTGGATGCTGCAGCCTCTGTCTGGGTTCTGGACTGCAGGCTTGAGTCACGAGTGTGAGTGTCATGCTGCTGTTAGGAGGTCCTTCCAGAAGTTGTGTCATTGAATGGTTCTTATACGGGGCATTGTGCTTATCTAAGACCTATACATTTAAAAGATGAGAGATTTTGGGAGGAAACATTTTGTTAGTGTATAATAAATTTATAAGACCTTAGAATCTTGTAGGAAATTAGGTCCTGAATATGCAGTTAAATTCCGGTAATCTTGAAAATAAGTATAAAAGTCATATTCCTTAAAAGAAATGGAGGATATTGATATCAGGCAACTCTCAGGGCCATGTAACAGGGAAATGATCTCAATAAATTAAAACTTGAAGTAGTAGCTAAGGAACCTGACTTCCCTATACACTGTGGGCTGTCTCAGCTGTCATGGTTGAGTGACATTGCTCCATCATTAGGAGGAAGTAGTGGCCATTGGTTTTTGTTTTTGGTCTCTTGTGTTTCATTGTTAACATGAACTGAGGGTTCTTTTTGGAGATGGGGGAATTTTTGTGTGTTCAATGGATTTGGGAAGGAGAAAGCTTTACAGGCTGGCAGACCTGGTAACTCTTTGAGTATATGCTCCAAGATTCCCTAAAAAGTGATTTGGTTTCTATTCCTACAGACTTTTATTTGATAAGGTAACCCCAAGGAAGGAAGCTGGGGGACATGAAGGATGCTGCAGGAAAAGCTTTCATGTATTAAACCCTTCCCAGTTTATTAGAAAAAAATTACTGTTTTGGCTTAAGAAGTCAAAAAGTAATTTGGTAGTAGAAGAAAAGAAAGAGATGTGTGGTTTAGACAAAATCAGAAGAAAAAACCTTTAATTTTTCTTTCAGGAGCAAGAGTGACGGTACAAATCATCAAAATGTGTTTCTCAGGGACTTCGAGGGCAATTAGTGAATGTTGAGTTATTTGGGATGTAGCATCTTCGCCATCGTTTCTCTTAATAACTAAATGAAAGAATTGTTGGAAATTTCCAGTTTTCCTTCTCAGGAGAACTTGAAGGAGTCTTGTCAGAGACACCACAACCAGCAGGGCTGCTCACCTCCCTATTAATCCAAGGTCATGTCAGTCATCGGCTACTTAAAAAATAATATGTTGCTTTTTTTTTGAGACTAGGTCTTGCTATTTTTGTCTGTGGAACCGCAGGCTCATGTTGCCCAGGGTACCACAGACTCAAGCAATCCCCAGCCTCAGCTTCCCAGGTAGCTGGGATTAAAGGCGTGCACCACCACGCCCAGCTGTATTTTTTTGGAACTAGGTCTTGCTACGTGCTCCTGATGGGACTCAAACCATGATTCCTGACTCCGGCCGTGGCTTCCTAGGCTGCCGCTTACAGGCATGCGCCACCATGCCTGGCCTACATTGCTTTCACCTTCCGGTGGATTGTCTAATTATTGTGCTTATGCTATATAGAGCAAAGAACTTGGAAATGGTCACTTAGTAATAGCTTCTTTTTCTTAGGTTTGTATTTATTATGGGAACTTCGATCTTTTTGTCACTGACTTCCATACTGCAGCGGGGATGTTCAAAATTCAGATTGCTGGGGAAGATTGCATGGAGGAGTGCCTTGTTAATCTGTATAGGAATTGTCATCGTGAACCCCAACTACTGCCTTGGTCCATGTAAGTATTTCCCCTTTGCTAGTATAGGTTCAGATCGAAATATGGAAACTATTATATTTGAAGGAAATATAACCCCCCCGTCACAGGTTCCTTCTGTAAGAAGGAAAGATTTTTTTTTGTTTGTTTTGTTTTTTGAGACTAGGTCTTACTATTTTTTGCCTGTGGATCTGCAGGCTCATGTTGCCTGTAGTACCCTCGACTCAAGCAATCCCCAGCCTCAGCTTCCCAGGTAGCTGGGATTACAGGCATGCGCCACCACACCCAGCTATTTTTTTGGGATTAGGTCTTGCTTTATTGCCCCGGGCCGGTCTCAAACTGCGATTCCCAGTCCCAGCCGCAATGCCATAGGCTGTCGTTACAGGCACGTGCCACTGTGCCCGGCTTTAGGTAACAAGCAAAGTTATTAGAAAAATATATACAATGCTTATAACACTTTGGGATTATTTTAATATCTTAAAAGTGAGACCCTGGGGCCACGAGAGGACGAATGTGTTCTCTGGAACATCTGGGCGTAGGAAGGGGCAGAGTAGGGCCTATACCAGGTGGTCTGGCCTTGCCACTTCAGTTTCATGAACTTTCATTAGAAGATTATTGTGCGACAGATCAAGAATATACCTTTGTCATCCCCTGTGTGGGAGCTGGATGACTGGGAAACAGTGACATCTTTGCCATAGATTTAGCAGTGTGACTGCAAAGTTGAGAGAAGGACATAAGCCCTATGCTTGGTACTAACACCTGAATCAGGGGAGGCGGTGATAACTGTCTTCACATATCTTATTGGTTCACTATCAGAAGAGGACATAAATATCTAGTCATTAGCCGAATGAATTCCTCAAGCATGAAGCACTGACTCTGGGCCTAAGGAGGAGGTAGAGGACACACCCAGTTGCAATTGTAAGGAAAAGTGTCAAGGATGGAGCTGTAGAAGTGGGCCACTGCTCCCAGAGGGTGCATCATAGAGTTATATTCTTCTAGTGATGTAGTCCTGTAGCCCGTAGGGCAGGGAGAGTCAGCCAGTGACCTCTGCTAGGCCTGCACGTTCCTGGTCTCTGTGAGAGTGGAATTTATGCTCCAGATGGGAGAGGGCCAGGAGGTGAATTTGGGGACTGTCCTTGCTTTATCCCCACAACCAAGGGAGACACTGTGATCCTCTATGTCTCCCAGCTGTTGGGAGTTTGAGCCAAGTCACTGGCTATCCTTCTCCCCGTGGGATTGGCCTGATCTTAGAAATTGACTTTCAGCCATGTTTTGACCAGTCTTTCATCACCAAAAGCTTACCAAAGACTCGACATAGGTACATCTTCCCCTTAGGAAAAATCGTGTTGACTTGGTGTGAAATGAGCATGCCGGCTGACACTTTGCTTGCTTTTACCTTCTGCAGTGTCCTGGGATAAGGTCCGAATCCCTGGCGTGCTCCAGCGGCTGGGGGTGACTTACTTTGTGGTTGCTGTGTTAGAGCTTCTGTTTGCTAAACCAGTACCTGAAAGCTGTGCCTCGGTGAGAATCCTGTTTTGTTTTTTTGTTTTGTTTTGCTTTGTTTTAAATGAGAGGGGTAAATCACTATATAACTTTAGAACTCTCCTTGGTTCTGAGTGCAGTACACATTTTAGTTTGCAACTCTGTAGTTGAATGCACTCTTTTTTTTTCCTTCCACCAGTTATTTTCATCTAATCTTTCTATCAAACAGGTTTCTATTGTGATTTAAAAGACACATAACATGAAATCTACTCTCTTCAAACATTTTTTTCATGGCCAGTTGTCAAATGCATTTTGGTGCTATTAAAAAAATATGCCACCATTACTTTGCTAGTTCAGTTTCTTGGGGCATTACTGTCCATTTTCAGTCTTCTTGCCATATAAGTTTTTTTTTAAAAAAAAAACAACTATAATTTTAACACACATACATGTGTAAAAATTGTGAAGATCCAACTTGGAGAAGAATATCAAAGTGGGGTATAAGAGAATAACTTATTTGGCTGTTTTACTCTCTGTTAGAATTGTGTGTGTTTCATCTCTTTTGTGACTACTTCCTTTTAAAATTTTTTAAAATTATATATATATTTATATATTACATTATTGTGTACCCCAGGGCTTTCCAATTTCCTTAACATCTTATTCTTTTGTGCCCTCTGTGTGACTACTTCCTACCATATGAACTTATACGGGTGACAGCAGTTTTTGCCCCATTAGAGATAAAAGTTCAGGTGCATATGTTTGTATTTTTCCATTTGAGTTCTACTTAGCAATAAGGATTGCTTTAATAAGGATTTATTTATTTTCTTGACTTTCCCCCCTGGTATAACAAGCCTATTCACCACTGACTACCAGATTATCTTGGTTCTTCCTATAATAATTTCTGAGTTCTGTGTTTTTTTGGAATATGTTTACTCCTTTGCTTCCCCTGCTTTCTGTTGATCCATCTCTCTTCTTGACTATATATAATTCCTTTGAGGTGAAATGAAACTAGTTATGCACAAGTGAATGTAAAGTAACTTTGGTTAGCCAAGAGTGGAACCTAAGGCTCTATGGTGGCTGATCCATGGTGGCCCCAACGGAGTGAGGAGTTAGGTGGGCCATAAGATTAGGTGGTCTGTACCCCTTTTCCCTACAAGCAATATGGAACCAAAATTTAAATTCAATTTTTCTTCTTCCAAATTTATTTTAAATTTATTTTTCTTAAACAGATTTATTGAGATACTGTTTATATAACATGAAACTCCCATTTGAAGTATATAATTAAGTGATATTTAGTTTATTACAGAATTTTAAAGTCAGCATCACCATCTGCTTCTACAATGCTTCCATTACGACCCAAAGAAACACTATCAGCCATTCCCTATTCCCCATAACCCCACTGGACCTAGGAAACTATTTTCTGTCCCTGTAGAATTTCATGTAAATGGGTAATAAGTTTTATAAAGTATGGCTTTTTCTGCCTGATATTTGCTTTTTTTCTTTTTCTGTGTCATATCAGTACTCAATTCCTTCTATGACTGAATGGTACTCATTTTGTCAATGTACCATATTTACTATCGATTGATCAGTTGATAAACATTTCACTTGTGTCCACTTTTCTGGACTTTTATGACTAATGATACTTTGTATATTTGTGCATAAGTTTTTGTGTGAACTCCTGGGTAAGGGAGTAGAGCCCCTTCTGGTCTCTTTTAATGTACGTTTTACTGTGGTATTTCACAGAGCCTTCTAAACCCATCATTACATATGAAATAAACATGCATATCTTTTCAAATTCCTAATCACAGAGGCCAAGAGAAAAATCTTGGGAAATTTCTCCAGTACACAGACAGCATCTTATTTCCCATTCCTCTGGTGTTTAGTTCATTCATGCTTCCCTTTACTCAGGAGAGAACCTGCTCTTTCCTTCGAGACCTCATGTCCAGCTGGCCGCAGTGGCTCATCATTCTGGCACTAGAAAGCATCTGGCTGGGCGTGACCTTCTTCTTACCAGTTCCTGGATGCCCCACGTAAGTGAACCTCTGAAGTAGTCCCTTTGCGGGTCACTTTCTGTCAAGTGAGAATAGTCCTGTGTCTTGTTCTTCTTTTGTGGCACTTTGTGTTAGCAGAGAAATTTGGTATGTGTCCAGAAATTTGGTCCTGTGGGGTTGTCTCAGGTTCAGTTTGAGTGGGAGGTGGGGCTCCCAATATAACATGTGGGGAGTAAGGAAGTGGTAAAAGCAAGTCCCAGGGGTGGCTCAGGCCCCTGATATGAGCTCTCACTGGCCTCAGGGAAAGCATGGCCCTGGGTTCTTCCCAGAGTCTTCTCAGCTGAGGCATATTTTTCACTTCTCAGTGGTTACCTTGGCCCTGGTGGTATTGGAGATTGGGGCAAGTACCCGAATTGTACCGGAGGAGCTGCTGGCTACATTGACCGTGTGCTTCTGGGAGATGATCACCTTTACCAGCATCCTTCTGCGGCTGTGAGTGTACTGGCTGCTCCTTGCAACGGAACCCCAGGAGCTCTGAATGGAAGGGGAGGGCTGGCAGCTTCCCAACCACCTGTTTGATAACTAGGATGGGAACTAAATTCGATTTGAAAAGTTGGCTGGCTTCAGTTCATTCCTATTCATTACGGGACATGGTGGAAAAGTCACTTTGTGTTCTAAAGCGAGAAGGTCTCAAGCCCCAGAGTAACTTCCTGGCAGCACATCCTGACAGGATCTGTGTGGGAAGCTGGTGGGAGTCCTGGGACCCACACCTACTGGGGAGCCGAGGAAGCAGGCCTGGGCAGTAGAGGTGACCGACCTCACTGTGGTCACACACAACCCTTCGCTGACCCCATGGGCCTGGGGGTGGGGAAGCTGCAGTGTTGTCTTGAATTGGGGTTGAATTGTATGTCCCAATTGGATGTAGAGCTCAGCCTGCAAAGGGGTGTGGCTTCTGGAGGGCAGCTCTTCAGTCAAGGGCAAATTCAGAGAAGGCACCTTGGCTAGCACTTTTGGCCACCGATGTTCCCAGCATCAGGGAACTTGGAGACTTTTGTCCTGAGAGGGGTATGGCAGGAAATGTGGGTGGTACAGCTCCAACCTCCGTTACACTGTGTTTTCACAAGTCTAGAGTTTCTGCAGTATAGCCTGTATTTTGTAATACTACAAACATGTTAGATTGTTGTTAGCCTAAGAAAAAGAAAATGGGACATTGTTAATGTTCTAGTAGGGGTAACCGAAAAGTATAGATCTGGGAGTTAGGAAGGAAATACGCAAAGTATATGTGAGAGGCTGGGATGTCATACTTCTTGGCCCAGGCCAACACTGTCCCTCAAGCTGGTTGGCTTTGAAATGGTTGGGCTGGACCACAGTCCATCCCTGGGCTCTGGGGTACCCATGTCAGTGTCATACACCGTACTTCCTTGGCCAGAGTATTTACATCTTAGAAGGCAGCAATGAAATTCTTAAGTAAAATAAAATAAAATAAATACATTTAGAAAAAGGGATTGAGTGCTAATGTGTATTCAGTTTGCATTTAGTCTAGCAGATGTTTATGTGTATCCTGTTGTCTGTGAGTGGCAAACCTCCTTGCTCTGTTTTGCCAAGGTGCTTTATCACACAGAGGTGACATACGACCCAGAAGGAATCCTAGGGACACTTAACTCCATTGTGATGGCATTTTTAGGAGTTCAGGTAAGTTCATTGTGACATATTTTTTCCACTCTGATACTTTTTGATGATCAGTTCATCAGCAAATTGTGAATTTTAATGAATTTCACTAGAACAAGTATTTAAAATAAGCATGTCTTCTGTGTATTACAGGGCTAATTAATTCTGTTTGTATTTGTAAGATTGTCAAAATTCAAAATTGCTAAAATCCAGCACATCCAGATAATGAGGAATAATGTTTCTATCTCAGGAAACAATAAACCAGTTTTTATACGACCTGCTTTATTCTTGCAGACTCATCTGAGTTGCCCCTTGTTACTTTTGGGGACAAAAATGACTTAATGGTGTTCCTTGGTTTCCCAGAGCCGGTGCCTGGCAGTGAGACCTACAGGTCTACCTGCCAACCTGCCTGCCCTGCTCACCTGCCAGCCTCTCTGAGTCACCTGTAGCACCTCCAGATGCCATGCGTGCTGACTTGACTCTGTGATAGCTGTTTGGTTCTACCCCAGCCCTCTCCCTGCTTTATTCTCAGGGTGTTCCCCTCTCCTGTGGTCCCATGTTATTCTCCATCTCCGCTGGTCAGGATCAAAGGTGATATTCACTCTTTTGTAATCACAAAGTCTCATTGGCTTCCTGGCAGAGGAGTCCACTGAGCTATGTGGCCAGTGACTACACATGAGATGGCAACATACTGTAGGTGATGGTCTCGGTAATACTGTGTTTTCTTCTCCAGGCAGGAAAAATACTCTTATATTACAAGGATCAGACCAAAGACATCCTCATCAGATTCACCGCCTGGTGTTGCGTTCTAGTAAGTAGTTGACATTCTACACTGAAATGCCTTCTCTTCTCATATATGTGTCTTAAAAAAAGATCCTGTTCAGCAATGCTGAGATAGCAGCTGTCATACTTCACAACAGGAAGCATTCATCACTTGCATAAAAGAGAGGAACAGATCCTTCACACTTAAATTCCCAGGTTTATTTTCACAGGAAAATGTTTTTATAAATAAGACCACTTGCCATCCGGCAGTCAGTAGTCAGCTTGAAGAAGTGGACCAGCATGTGGATTCCACATAGCACTGTGCCAGCAAGTCCAGGCAAATCATGACAGGTCTCCAAGTGTCAGTTTCCAGAGTGACAGGTGACAAAAGGAGTTGTACGACTGACTGTTCATTGTACTCCTGACCGTGTAATCCTTCTCAGGATTCACTATACTTTATTGTTTCACCTTCAACTCAGAGAAATGCTGAAAAAATATTTTTTGGAAAATGCTTTTAGTTACACATCTTAAAAGATATTTTCTCAATTAAAAGAATCATTTTCAGGTGCAATTTTCGGCCTTCCCAAAACAGTTAAATAACTGGTGTTTTTTTGGTCTTGAAACATTTGTTTTACTTTTTTTTTTTTGAGTTAGCATATGAAATAATACATCATCCTTCTTCCTCAATATAGGGGCTTATTTCTGCTGCTTTGACAAAAGTTTCTGAAAATGAAGGCTTTATTCCAGTAAACAAAAACCTCTGGTAAGTATAGTAAGCAATGTCAGTTAATGCCACCATCATTAGCACTGATGTGTGCTCCTCAGGGCCCTCAAACACTTCATTCAACTCCTTCTAGGTCCATTTCGTATGTCACCACTCTGAGCTCGTTTGCTTTCTTCATCCTACTCATGCTGTACCCCATCGTGGATGTGAAGGGACTGTGGACGGGAGCTCCATTTTTTTACCCAGGCAAGTCACCTCTGAATCCAAACAGAGTTGATGGTGGGGACAGGTGGGCCACCCAGGGGCCAGCAGGGTGTTCTCAACCTGGCGTCTCAAGTCATGGCACTGGTGGCTTGTTCCTAAGATGAAGGTGGAGGGAGGAAGCAGGCAGATCTCACTGTCCTTGGCCACACAGGACATCACTAGCCTGTTCCAAAGTAGCTCACCCCATTTTACCCATTTAGATTGTGGGAGCTTAGGTGATTTCCACTTGTTTCTTCAGACAGTACCTAATTGTGGAGTAGCAGAAGCACCTAGGGCATGTCAGTCAGCTTCCAAACCCTCAGAAGTTGAGCTGTACTTAGTGTTTTTAATCATTTTTCATTGAAATAACATTATCGTAACACTGTAAATTTCAGGTGTGCATCATTGTAAAATATCTGTATAGACTAAGTTCACATACTTTCTTACCATATCTCTGCATAAGATATATTAAGAGATGATTATGAAGAGATAAATGGAATGGCTCAGATGCAATTCTGCCTGAAGACTGAGAATTAAATCAGATTTCAGTGATTATCTTCAGCCCTCTGAGTCTAGTAATTATAGCAATAGTTTCATTCTTTGGACCTCAAGTTTTCTGCCTAGAAGATTGATTTAAGTTAATAAATTTGACTTTCCCTTCAGATTTAGCATCAGGAATGAATATGCTCTAATAATTTTCTGATAGAGTTTATACTAAGAGATGGACTTGCCATCCGAAGAGCTGTATCACTTACCTTGGATAGTAACCAGTAATGGAAGTGTGTGCTCTTTGTTTTTTCACTGAAGTTAGATTTCAAGAATTCAGTAGATGATCAGGAAAAGCTGACCCTCTGTGTCTCCTGCAGGCATGAATTCTATTCTGGTGTACGTTGGCCACGAGGTGTTTCACAACTACTTTCCCTTCCAGTGGAAGCTGGGCAACACCCAGTCCCACAAGGAGCACCTCACTCAGAACATCGTCGCGACTGCCCTCTGGGTGCTCATCGCCTACATTCTCTATAAAAAAAAGGTTTTCTGGAAAATTTGATGGCTCTAGCTGAACTGCATTGCTGGCAGACAGTTGGGTCTGGGGCAGCCTTCAGTAGAGGGCGTCATTCATTACAAGGGACAAAGTGTGTGCTTCCCAGATTCTTGGGAAAGACTAGTTACTGTGACCTGGCTGTCAAAATTGCCTGTGCATTTGGGCCTGATGTCTTTGGAATATAGTTGTCTTTTTTCCTCCATCTTCTCTGTAAATGAATATATTTGAATTCCCATAGGTATTTGGCTTCTGTGGTGGATAAAACAACCAAAGGGTTGATTCCTTCTGTTTTCCTGCAGGCTGCCTTTCTAAGTGTATACCTGCCAACCAGGAAAATCATGATTTCCATTGTGACTGACTATAAAGTTTATTAAATATGATGTGTAGTAATATGTTTGGCTACATGTTTCAAGACAGTAGCACAATAATTGACTTTTCAGATCTGCAAGGTGTTGATGGATCCAAAACATTCCTTTCCAAACATGTCATTTCTCCTCTTTCCCACTTGAAAAAAAATTTAAAAAATATAGATGTGTAATTTTCAGTCACTCGCTTTAGTAATCCATTTACTTACGTATCTTTGTACCTATCTACCTACCTATTATTTTTTATTATATGGTTGGTAGCCAGGCACCTGAGGACACGGCTGTGGAAGTGAGGAAAACTGAGTCTGGCTGACAGCTCCCACCTTGCCATCCCTGCCTTGTGAGATGCCCGGCAAGGCCCCTGGCCTGGATGGGCCTCAGTTTTCTCATCTGTAAAATGGAGGCAATGGAGATGACCGCACAGGACCTTTCTAACTCAGGCTCAGTGAGGTGGGACCAATCAATTGCTTTTCTGAAATCCATAGAAAAGTAACTGTATTACAGAAAAGTCTTCAAAATAAGTGATGATGAAAAGTAAAACTCTCATTGGAGTAAACCTTTTCAGAATGACCCTCCACAGTGGAGGTGCTCCCATTATGACACTGAAGGAACAGTTTCTCAGGAGTGAAGCTAGAACACACACAGAGAAACAGCACTTCTCATATGATGCATCATCATACTTAATGAATTTTCTGTGAGAATTCCATATTTTAGGAATACGTGCCGCTAGGTTGTTCTTTAGATCATCCTTCCATGGAGAGAGGGGCCGTCCCAGTGATTCCATGGCTTCTGCTCCTGCCACTGCATGGGTGCCTTTCCAGTCTGTGTGCAGTGTGGGTCTCTGCCCTGGCACTCAGACCAGGTAACTGCCTGCCCGGCTCTCCACCTGATGGCCGCCAGCTTCAGGCTTACCGCTCCTCCCTTATCACATTTTGCCTTTTGTCTCTGGATTTCCCTAGCTCTGTCTCTAGGTACAGCACTGCCATCATGTCATCTCCTCGCTCTTCTGTAGTTTAGTTTTTATTTCAATATGGAAAAATTTTACTGAAATAGAGAAAATAAAGGCTTTCTATATTTAGTCATTAACCAATCTTCTTAATCCTGTCTCCATCACCCACCTGGAACTCTGGTTCAGACCCTGGCAATTGGTCTTAAACTGGAGGAGCCCTTTCAAACCTCCTTCGGTGATGTCACCAGTGCCACCAGCTGACTTGGATCAAATCATCTCTTATAAAAAGCTTTCACAGAAGTTGGCTGGCATACATTACCACTGTAGTTGAGGGTGTCTGCCCCTCTTCCTCATCCCTGTCCCCAGTCTGCCTATTCCAGTGTGACTGGGCACCTCCCATCTCCATCACAGAGCCAGTAAGTCTCCTGGGATTTTATTTTTCCTTTAATTTTCTTCCTATCTACATCTAACTTGTCATTTTAAACCCTCCTACTACTCAGACACCTTCTCTAATCTCATATTCTCATCCAAAGATAATATTTTCTTCCCCAGGGTTCTCTTGTATCAGTATCAACATTTGTCACTGCTTGTATGTGAGTTATTTGTGTATACATCTGATTTCCCATACTTGTTAAAAGCAAGAATTAGCACTTGTTATCTGCTTATTCTTCATGGTGTGCAGTGCCTCATAGTAGGCAGGCACTAAATAAATATTTATTAAGGTAAAAACAATGGTGGTCTTTTTGTTGTGACTGTACAAGTGCTGATAGATGGAGCATGTGAGTGCCCTGTACAGATGTTTGTGGAGTGAATAGGCATGGGGACAGACAACTTGGGCATCACAGCCATCTCATCCAAAGTTGAAGTAAGTTAAAGCCTCATCTCATTGTAGAGCGATTTTGTCAGGGTTTTTCCTCCATGTAACCAGCACCTGGGGTATTGTATCTTCCTCATAATGGTGTGGACCAGTGGGTGTGCCTCTGTGTTAAGTGTGCACACCTGGGCCTGGGGGAGAGCGAGGCTAAAGGGGCGCAGGGAGCACAAGCACGCTAAGAACCAGCACAAGGACAAGAGAGCACGAGAGAATACCAGAGAGAGAACTCAGGAAAAGAGTGTGAAGATTCTGAGGGACTGTGGGCTCGCCTGCCTCCCATCACCCCACAGCCCCTGGACCTGCCCTGCCCTGCCCTGCCTGGTGTGTCTGTAAAACTGCTGGAACCAATAAATAACCTTTGCAGATGGGTGAGCCTCATGCCTGTACACTACAGTTGGTGTCCTGGACAGGCTGTTTACATGATAATCGATAAGGATGGGATGGTTCAACGCAGAGAAGACACGTCGTGTGGTGTAGATGACAGGACAGTTCAACACAGACTACTCAGTCTCTCCAATTATCCTGAAGCGTGCCTTAAATTGGGGACTATAGCAGTTAGGATGTTTTGGATCACAGGAAGCCTGATTCGACTGTGCTATAAAGAAATCTTACATAATCGCAAACTTCAGTGGAAGGAGAGGCGTCCCCACTACAGGTCTCAAAACTTTCTTGATCAGAAAACCTCCCAGAAGTTTCTCAGCAACTCCCCCCCCCCCCCCCCCCCCCCCCCCCCCCCCCCCCCCCCCCCCCCCCCCGTCTTGGCTTCCAGAGCCTTGCTTGACTTGCAGAACCAGCAATGACAGGGGAACAGGGCTGCCCAAGTCATGGCAGTGTGGACAAAGGGGCGACCTCCTTTGAGAGGGGAGGTGGGAATGTGGGGGTTAAGTGATAGCGGAAAGTGTCATGGGGCCCATGATGAGGCCACAGCAAGTACACAACGCACGCATCTCACACGGAGGTGGGAGTGAAATTTGAAAGTGCACAAATAAGTATTTTGGAGTAGGGTTGTAAAAATTGAATATTGATTATTTATAATTTTGCACGTATATCCTGTAGGGTAATTGAGTTATCAGGGTTTTTCATACCCTCTGCCATTAGCCCCTATGACCAGCATCTGTGGATCTGCACCCTCCCCATCATTGTACATTCCTGGGTCCAGTGAATGTGTCCATGCATAAGTGGGCACCTGGGCCTAAGAGGGAGGGGCTCAAAGGGCAGCAGCTCCCTGTGGGGAGTCAAAGGGAGTTCTGAAGTGGCTGCTTCTCTGCTGGCTGTTTTCCCCTGTTCACTATTAAAAATCCTGTGACAATAATGCCAAAGGCTCGGGTGTTCTTTAACTGCTGGCACTGATGATGAACCTACCCAGATTGGGATGGTTGCAAAATAATCCCTAATTCCTGTTAAAATAAAACTGATATATGTTACTTCTTTACACTTCAGTTTGCATCAAAGGCAATTACATAAATGGGTTTCAACATCCTAATTTTAATTTTTCCATGACACTAAACTTTTCCAAATAAATGTGGCAGCAGATGGACAGAAAATTTCTTGACACATGAAACTGCCTTTCAAAATGATGTGACAATTGTATCTACCGAAAAAAAACTAGGAATGGATCTTTAGAAAAGCTAAGTAACATGCTATGGATGCTAAGACCCCAATGACAATGAGCGTTCCAACAGAACTGCAGCATTTCAGGTATGTATGTATGTATGTACATACGTACGTATCTATGTATGTATGTATGTATTTTTGAGACTAGGTCTCGCTATTTTTGCCCGTGTAACTGCAGGCTCTTGCTGCCTGGGGTACCACAGACTCAAGCAATCCCTGGCCTCAGCTTCCCAGGTAGCTGGGATTATAGGCACACACCACCACGCCAGCTGTTTTTTGGACCTAGGTCTCGCTGTGTTGCCCCGGGAGGGACTCAAACCTCGATCCCCAGACCCTGCTGCAACTCCATAAGCTGTCGCTTACAAACACGTGCCACCGTGCTCAGCACATTTCAGGTTTTTAAGCATGTTTTGTTTTAAAAAAATTTTTTTTGAGACTAGGTCTCACTGTGTTGCCTAGGGCTGTCTTGAACCTGTGGACTCAAGTGATCCCAGCCTCGCCTCCCAGTAGCTTGGATTATAGGCGTGCTCCACCACACCCAGTTTAAATTTTGATATAAATGGGAAAACACGTCTTCAGTTGTATGTTTACATAGACTTTTCAGCAGAGGTACCAAACCAACATTTTTCTCTAGGTGATCAGTACATTGTTTTTCTCCCAGTTGCACACATTTCCAAATTCCAAGTTGATGGAAAATTTAGAAGTTTGTGTTATGTCATATAATGCCTCTCACCTCAAAAACCTCTTTTCTAAATGTGTGTGTGAAAACTCCACTATAGACAGAAGATACCATTATCTTTCTGGCTTTTCTCTGCGGGATCCCGTCTAAAATGCTGGCTGTGGGGACAGCTGAACAGCACCCACAAAGCCAGCGTAGGACTCCCCACAGCACCCATTACCATTTTGGGTTCTGATGCAGCTCTATCATGACTGCTGGCACTTCTCTGTAGAAATCAATTCTTTTTTGGCTTTCTCCACCTTTCTTGCCTGTTTGCTCTTGCATTTTATCGTGTTTGTGATCACACCCTTCCACCTCAATACACAAGATGTATTTTCTTCTGATATTGGCTTAAACCCTGAATGTCCGTTGACTGATAAGCCGGAACCTCCTTCTATACAAATCCTCCTTCTATACAAATTATATTTCTGCCCAGGTGATGGTCTGTATCAGTTTGACAAATCACAGGTCAGAGTCAGACAAATTGGTGAGGGCTGGTTTTGTTTAGTGAGAATGCTACACTGGGCAACAGGGCCCAGCTCGGTCAGCTGGACTTCCTCCAAACAAGACTGAATTGTTTTTACAGATCATCCATGTGACCAGCCATCTGGGTGTTTTGATTGGTGCTTCTGTCTTTATGGCAGGAGGCAGTGGTGCACGTAGCAGCAAGGCACTTGGTAATGTTTGTGTTTCAGCAACAACTCTGGGTCCTTGTGCAACAGTTTAGGATGGTAGCTTTACAAGGGTGGCAGAATTCTAATTGGATGCTTTCTAAAGCACCTACTCTAGGAGGAGGCTTGGGACCCATCTGCTCACCACCAGCTTGGGTTGGAACATAGTGAGTTCTGGTAGCACGCTTGCTTTCTCAGGCAGTGTGTGTTCGGGTCACCTGGGGACAGGGCTGTAGGCCATTAGAAGGCATACTGGAATTTGGTCAGGATTCTCAGTGCAGAGGTTGGACAGATTGGTCATGTACCAGGATCTACTGTTCCTCTCCTGGCCTCTTCTGCACAAATGGCCCGAGTTTACTCTAATCTACAATCCTTCCCTTAACATCACTGAATTTTTTTAAAAAATGGTTTCTTTCATTTGAGGATTAGAGAGTCTTATTTTCATGTATGCTGCTCCAATCACTGATCTGAGGAAGGTGCTAAAACGCCAAAAGGTAAGAGATAAATACAAAAGGATAGTTTATGTATTTGTTTGCAAGAAACCCATGTTATATTGATAAACACTTTAAACCCAGATGGGTGTAATATTTTCTGAGATTAGATATCTTTTACTTGAACCTCCTTAATGATTTTAATTTTTCTCTATAAAGGGTCTTATTTAGAAAATATTTCTAAAACTCTTTAAGCAAAATAACCAGACTTCTTAACTCTTTCATGTTTAAATGGCCCCTAGAAGCAAATGTTTATTTGATGTTTACCTGATATATCTCAGCAATAGCAAATGAAAATAAGCTGGAGAGCTGACATGGTTCAACACTTACATGCAAGCTGCTCTTGTGAAATGTTTCATGTAAAGTCTCATTCAATCTTTGTGATGAGCTGAGGAAAGTCACGGCAACTATTGTAAATGAGTTGGTCAGGCCTTTTCTTCCACTAACCTCTATGACCAGCACCTGTGGTATTGCTCGCTCCCTATGACTGTACAAGCCTGACCCAGTGGGTGTGCGCATGTGTGAGTGGACTCACCTGGGCCAAGAAAAAGCAGATAAAAGGGTGATGTTACCTGGGCCAAGAGACCATGAAGAGAGAATACGAAGAAAATGCCAGCGGAAGAGTATGAAGATTCCTGGGGGCCGGGGGGCTCCCTTGCCTCCCAATCACCCACTAGCCCTGGCCCTGGCCAGCCTGGTGTGTCTGTGTAAATGCTAGAACCAATAAAGAACCTACCAAGAGCCTGATGCCTGCGCTACAATTGGCGTCTCCATCAACCTGGTTACACGACATACAGGTAAGTTAAATCTCACAGTGCCAACTCACTAGGACTAGCGATTGTTTCCCAATCAAGGAACTAAAAAATGGATACTAAGCAAACCTGAGGGGTACCCAGGGATCTCAAATTGGTGAGGAGAAACAACCAGTTATGTTGCCATTTTAAAGGTTTGTGTGAACCGTGCCTATAAAGGCAAAGAAAGCAGATTCTTATTATTGTCAAAGATTTAAACAGTGAGAAGTTCAAAGGCGAGAGAAAGAGAAAGGATTTCAAACAAGACTTCCTATCAAACTCTTGAAATCACCCACCCCCTTGTGGGCAAATGCCAGCTGATCAGGCAGGACCCAGAGCTAAACAACTGAAGCGCACTAGTAAAGTCACTAGGAGAATAAGTCCAAGGCACTGGCAGGAACCACAGACAAGGTTAGACAGATCCGAGTGGGAAAACACTGGCAATGTGTTTTCCCACTTATGTCAAAATTCAAACAAAACGTGTTTAAAACCTGAAACGCTGCAATTCTGAGCACTCATTGGTCTTCCATAGCATATTGCTTAACATTTTTGAAAATCTACTCCTAGTTTTCTTTAGTAGAGAGCTGGGACCAAAGGAAGGTCAAAATATACCATATAAGATGAACCCACAAGAGGGCCAAGAAAATGGCTTCCACTGTCTTTGTAAAGCTGGCCTGCCAAAGTGCTAGATTTGCAAAGACAAGCCTCCCCATGTCTTATTCCTCTCCATTTCCCACCAATACATCCATCTTGTCCCTTCCTCTTTCTCAGCAACCTCCATTCAGGAAGTCTGGTTTATGGTGTATGCTGGGAGTTGTAGTCCAAGGCATGAGATGGTGGTGGCAAGTGAGTGGAGGTGAGAAAAATGGCATTCATTCTGAATGCCATGGTGATGCTCTTCCTTGCCACAATGACGCATCCTCTGACAGCTGGAGGCTGAGAGAAATCTACTCATTCCCTGTACATGGTAAATAAAGGGCTAAGCAGAGCGAGGGAGGGAAGTTGGTCTGTCAGCAGAGTTCCTGGGCAGATACTACCAGTTGCCTAAGCCAAGAGTGGTACCTCTTCCCCATTCCCTTTTCTCGGCTCTTCTCCAGGCTTGTACCCATCCACTGCAAGATTGTGCAGATTTGTTTTTGCATAGTTTTTTGGTATTAAAGCTTCCCAAATGAAAAGGTTCAGTGTCTAGTAATACTGATACATAGTATTTTTTGCCAAGGCCTACCTACACAAACTAAAATTATGAGACCATGGAATTGAATGAATAATGCCTTTTAAAGTAAGGTGCACCTTGTTCAGGAAATCCTAAGAATCAAAATAAAAACAAATTTAGAATGGTTTTTATTTACAAAAGATTCTTTTGTTTTACAAAAATTACAAAAAATGACTCTTAAAAATAGAAATCGTGTCTCAGATTCTTGGAAATACACTTTTGATTAACCAAGGAGTTCATATTCAAATGATCTTTGTTGTGAGTTGTAACAGCAACATTTATCAATGTGTCACATCTTCCCCCAAAGTTATTGGGCTTGGAGCTGTCTTTGGCGGGAAGGTCTCCCTCAGGCCAGTGTCTGAAGGAGCAAGATCTTCTCATTGATGCAGAACCTGTGCAGCACCACCATCAAGTTCTCCCCACAGCGAGACACCTGGCGCTCCATGGCCAAGCGGAAATCCTCCTTCACACCTTTGCTGATGCCCCGTGTGACTGTGTGATGCCTGAGGGCAGCGAAAGGGAAACAGATGACAACAGGGTTAGCTCCAGCATCAATGCACTGTTTCTGGGGTAGGAGAAAAGCCTGCCTCAAATCTTAATTTAAATATAATAAAAATATATAGTATAATTAAAAAGAAAAAAGGAAAAGCCCTACTCAACCCTATATTGTCCATTCCTTCTCCCAAAGACTTCAAACTAGAGAGATATTTTCCCCACTCAATAAACGGCATCTACACAGTCAAATGCCACCTGCTGTGCTAATAACCCCTTGCACTCTGACCTGATGCCTCCCTTTGCTGACATTTGCATGAGTCAGTGACTTTAGGTCCAGATGATATTGGCCACTGGACATTGGCCACACCACTAAGGCCAGCTGATAATTGAAGTGGCAGCAGGGAGGAAGGAGGCAGGATGAGTTAATTTCCACACAGCTTGGGCTGTGGTCAGGGGCTCCATGAAAGAGCCAGAAAGGTTTGGTGTCTGGGCACAGCTGCTGGGTGACAAGCACATCTCTCTCCCTGAGGCCAGGACAGGAAAATAACTCTGAGACAAGTCTGACTCAGGTGGTAGAGAGAAGCAGAATTATGTTAATAGTCGGTTACATGCAAAAGCCCACTGAAGACCACATCTGGTCATGTGCTCAGGAGGCCTGCACTTTAATGGGAGGGTCAGTGGGAACACAGGCATGACTCTAACTGACCCTGTAAGTTGTCCTACAAGAAGGAAAATGCAAGGAAAATCCCAGAGAGCTGGACACCAAAATAACAGAAGAAAAAAAAAAATCTAGCATAATTCCGTGGGTTTGGGTAAAAGAAATTTTAACTTCTAGTTCAGTAATTTGGTAGAATTGGACAAATAGAAGCCACCACTCTTCCCCACTCTTGGTGCCTAACTTCCCTGAAACATAGCCACAAGGACTGAAAATTCGGCTTTTATGTACTGGCCAAAACAAAATAGGTGAAATCACTCTAAAATGTTTAAGATTGGAATTTTCAAACATAGGAAGCACAACAGAAGTCAGAAAGTTGCAATGCAGAAGAAGGACAAAAACCCAGGCTCTGTTGGCGGGCAAGGCTGAGCTAGCACACTCTACAGTGGCCCATCATTTTAAAGAACTATGTGGTAAAAAGCAGTTCCCCGGGGGGTGGGGTGGGGGGTGGTGATGGGGGGAGAACACACAGTTCATTCTCTGTGGACACTTCTAGTGAAGTCTGGCTGTTAACTCGGCAGAGGACAGCATGTTTGAATCCAAGCAAGGCTAGGGCCCTACTGGGAACAGATGCAGGTCTTTCTGCACTGCCTCTGGATTCTGCTCTTCTGGTCCCAAACTGCAACCCCAAGTGGGAGCCCACACTCTGGCCAACTGAGAGTTATTGGTGTTTGCAGATGAGGCCAAGCCAAATTTTCCCTGAATACTAGTAGAAATAAAAAAGGTGTATCCTGCTGATGAAATTCAACGGTACTATTTCCATAGATAAAGAGCAAAAATAACTCTACCAAAGGCTCTACCCTTCCGTTAAGTTTGGAAGAAGAGAATCAGTTAGCTTGTGTGGTTTAAAAATAGGATGAAACCAGTAATATATGTGACAGTCTAGTCTATTCAGTATTTTCAGTTCAAAAAAGTAAAGTATGAGAAAAGTTATCAGTGGCATGAAAATACAGTTCTAATACCTATTCAGATTGAAAGTTCAACACTGGTCACTATTATGAAAATCAAGAATAAAAATTTACTTATACATCAGCATCTTGAAGACCAAATGCCTTTTGTTTTACCAAGACTCATAGTTTAATGCCTAATCTGATGTGCACTTAATCTAGTACAGTTTTATATAACCTTCATTTTTTTTTCCAGATCCATAATGATTTTTAAATTGAACACAAAAAACACTGGCAACTTATGGAAAAAATTAAGAAATGTTACAATATTACAACCAGATGGTTTGCCAAGGAATGCGGAACAAATTAAGAAAATAAATAAAGCATGGAAAAGAGCACTGAGGAACAGAGAGCTGAAAACCATGGGCAGTAAAACATGTTGACAAAACAGCACACTATGAGCAGGTGTTTTTCCACTTGGTACCTGTCAGCAGTCTGTATGCTGGGCTGAAGCACAGGTAAGAATTCCTGCTGCAGCAACCCCATGGGAGGGCTAGAAGGCCTTTAAAAAACAGCAAACAGCAGCATTCAAACACCCACACCGACTCACCCTGCACTGCAAAAACAACACTCCAGAGAAAAGGCACAGGACTGGAAGCAGACTGTACAGAAATCTTTAACCTCCATACGCCCCCAGCCACAACAGTGTCCCTCAGGAGAACAGGAAAAACTGGCGGCCCATCACAGCACTGCTGTGGTTGCAGGTCCAGAGGTATCTGGCTTCCTGGTCCCCAAGCTCAGCCCACTTGAGATTTGATATAAAAATAAACACTGAGGAAGGGGATGATGAAATGCAACTGAATGGCAGTGGGGGAGGGGGAACCAACATTTGAGAAGACACATATAAAATCCAATCTCCTCCTACTCCACTGTTCTCATTCCCACACCAATTCCACAGTGACCCTGGTGACTTTGAGCAACCCTCTTTGACAGACCGGAGGCCCCAAGTCCTTCCAAAAGGACTGCAGGAGGTGGTGATGTTTTTGATCAAGGAAAAAGGAGCCTGAATTTCAAAAGGTAAGTTTAGAAAAAGAAGAAATGGCGAAGGGGGTGCAGGGGCAGGGGGAGGGGCACCTGGGACCCAAGACTTTGCAGAATTCTGTAACAGCAAAGACTGAGTACAGCAGCGGGGCGACCACCTCAGAATGTTATTAGTCATGCTATTCAGAGCACACACAGGACAGTGTTTTCCATGTTCAGTCTGATACAGTTAGAATACTGCAAATATCAGCATCGACCACTTCCGTATTTGAGAAACACCTAACGAATAAGGAGCATGTCCCTCTGTGGCCCTGCGCTAGTGCCCTCAGTACCTGTTGGAGCCCAGAGGCACAACTGCAGAGGCTCACAGCCCACCGAGGGGAGGGGCTGCACATGCTCACAACACATCTGCCATCAGCAGGAGGGCCAGCCAGGGGGCCTTCCATGGTTTCTGAGATTTGACTCCCAAGAGAAATGGAGTATAGCTAGTGTTACTCAAGAGCCTACCATACCCCAGTTAGCTCTCCATCTATGCAGCAGGCTTTTCTTGCTCCAGTTTAGGCAAGAGTAATGAGGAAGGTAGGTTTCAAATCAATTTTCAGATTCAGTGAATCTGGGCCAATTTCTACAAAATAACAATCGCAGTTCCTGCTTCTACACTGATGGACTAGGCAAGTTCCCTAAGAAGCCTCTATAGGAAGTATGGGGTCATCCCTAGATTCCATAAGACCCTCCTATCGAATGTGGTGTATTGTGCCTTACCCTAAACAACCCTTTACAGGGACAATACCCTGGTATTCAAGCCCCTTTGCTATCACTGTGTTCTGGGATGCATGGTCCCATGTCACTGTTTGGTATAAATTCAATAAAAGCTAATTAACAAAGAAGGGCTCAGTATATTAAAAAGTTCTAGATTCATTTGTTGATTTTTTTACCATCCATTCCCTCACATTTCCACAAACTGCTAAGGTTTATCTTAGTGGGAACTGACTGTAGATTTAATCCCAACTAAATAGAGCTGATTCTACTAAGGCCATCTCTGTATTCTGCTAATGTATACAGAGACTGTTAGTGGGAATTAACTAAAAAGCTACTGATGGTTGTATATCTAGTCTGTATACTCAGAAATCTCATCACAAGGGATTAGCTAAGTTCCCAAATCAAAACTAATTTTTTATTCTCTGTTCAGAATATCTAGACCCAAACAATTATTTTACCCAGTTTTTATTCACAATCTTGGGACGTAAAAAGAGATGGGAAGATGAGCATGTTCAGCTGCAAGCATCATGATGTATAAAGGTCTTGTGTATTTTTTTAAAATAGAACATCTGTTCCTTGATCTTAAATGTTTGTAGTATTTAATAACATTTATAAGAGGAAGGGAGAAATTATACTTAATCTTCTCATTCTTCAGAAGGACTCCACAAGACCCTGCTCTTGAAAGAACATACAGGTAATCTGCTACATACTAAATGGCTGAGCTTATAGAAACCCAGAATGAATATTTCTAGAACTCTTCCCTCTCTCTGAGTCTCTTTCTAAGACTCCACAAAGATAGAAAAGATGTGAATTTTTACTTTCAACAATTGAAAACTCATTCATTTCACAATTGAGGGGAAAAGAAGAATGTTTCCAGTCTTAGCAACACTTGCTTCTCACTCAAGGTTCAGTCTCTTGCAGTGACTTTAACACTGACTTACAGACACACTGAATAGGCAGGACCCAAAGGAGAAAGTATGAAAATAAAGCTACGCGTGGCAGTTATAGCACAAAGGATATATCATCCAAACTACAATGAATACTGAAGGATAGAAGCAAGATTTATGGGCTATTTAAAAATCATAAATGGTCATTAGCTCCATCTAAGTGTGGGAGGGCATGCCTGAGACCCAGCATGCCATTTCTTGAGGTAGCTGTGTTCTTTCTGGAGACACAAATCTAGCTGTTTTTCTTAGGGCTACAAGAGCAATGAGGAGTGTTTAGGAGGGCTTCAATTCAATACTGAAACCCAACCATACTTTATAAATATGTACTTCTTCCTCATCAATTTTCCAAACCCAGGACAACTTTCTTTAAGTATGGCTTTTCCTAATTAAAAGCATAGTATGTTTAATCAGCAATTTATAAAATCAGCCTGTAAATTTTAAGAAATCATAAATGTCTAATACCTTTGTATAACCAGATTTAACTAGTGCTTTATCAGAAATGTAGTTAACAAAATGCCAGAAATTACCCAGAATCAAATTTACTCTCAAAAACAGAGACCAGACTTTGATTGCTGTCTGTTCAATTTTTGAAAGGTATAGAACCTTGCAACAAACATTTCCTACAAGCACATAAAAGGTGAATACTCGGTATGGAAGAGCAAAAGTTTGCATACTTACTTGATCAGCATTCCTTGATTGGGCAGTAACTCCAGATGAATTTTCCCACCTTCCTGAGTTCTTAAGTAGGCAAATTCCTCCAGCATGTCAATATCTGCAGGCCAGAGTCAGGCTAACCACATGTGAAAATGAGGTGCTGGGATCCTGGGTGGGGATACAGGCTTGTTGCAATTATGGGACTTGGCTGTGACTTAAAACTGAGGTACAACTGACAATGGTAAAGTTGGTACTGGTGCTTGGTCCGTCTGATGCCAAAGCTAATGAATCTCATGCCAACCAAACTACCTCATAAAGATAAATGTGCTTTTCATTTAAGTCCTGATCCCATGGACTCAAGTGATCCCCAACCTCAGCCTCCCAAGGTAACTTGGATTATAGGTGCCTGCCACTGCGCCTGGCTGCTTTTTCGAGACCAGGTCTCGCTGGTAGTCTCGAACCTGCAAACTCAAGCAATCCATGGCCTCTTTGCCTCCCAGCACTTGGATTATAGACGCACACCACCACGTCCAACTGCTTTTCATCTAAAGTAATAAATATATATTCTATATGGTCATAAGAGTGAAATCCTTTGCTCAAAGATGTGGTAAGGTAGAAAATCTCCCCAGAAGGAGTAAGTATGATTGCTTTAGTGTATGGACAAGGATATCAGCTTCTTTGCAAGGAAAAAAAAAATGTATCACGGTAAATAATGAACTATAAATACTCAAATAGATACACAGCTTCAATCTGTGGTAGAATTTCCCTAACAGTCTAAAACACCAATTCTTTACTGATGAAAGTGATTGCCAGTGGTGACGGCGGTTAGCACTCCTTGTGGGTGCTCAGTAACCTGGCAATGGTGACATGGGCTCTAACATGATGACCCCAGGGGCAGCTTGTGCCGTGGTGGAGGCCATGGGAGGCCCTTTCCTGACAGACAAAGGCTGATCAACTGTTACCTTCTGTGGAGCAACTGCTTAGCCTGTTGGGAACCTGTGAGCTGTGACTCCAGGCATCTCAGAGTCCTTTCTACAAATCTGGGGATGCAGAAGAAGTAGGGTTGTACAGTCACTAACTCCTTAACTCCCTTACTGAAGCCTTTTGCGACTTTCACGAGGTGAATGAAACAACCCCATGGTAAATCACCCTTCCCTTCTTTTTTGCAAAGTAGCAAAAGCCATTATGTTACTTGATTTCTTCAAATTCTCTAAAACCAGACATTCTCATGCTTAGACAGGAAAAAGGATACTTGTAACATAACTGAAAAAATTCTCATATTGAAAATTTCCTTGCTGGCAAATCTTGTTGACAGCTTTCAAGAAAAGATTCTCTCCCCGAGGCCACTCTTGCTGAAGCAATACGATCACATGACCCAGAGCCATGTCATCCCTGTTGTCCGTGAAAGCTCTAAGCTGCAAGACAAAGACCACATAGGGAAAGGAGATGACAGGATGATCTAAAATATACCAAATGCCACTGAGAAAAATGCTGGGATGTGAAAATGTGTGACAAAGGTCATTAGAGTAAGAAGGAAACAAGGCAGAAAGTCTCCTAATGTGGGTTGGGTCTAACCCAAGAAGCCTATGCGCCCCTTGTGCTGGGAACAGGGCAGTGTTTCCACTAGCATCTTGACTGGCTGATGTGTGGGATGGGCCTGATGCTCTGAATTTGGGAAAGGGTGGGAGCAAGCTGAGTGGTTCTATAGTAATAGAGAAAAGAACTGAGGGTTTCTTTAAAGGGGACAGTTAAGGGTGGAGGATGAACAAGAGACCACTGAGGAAAGAAGAGTTTGAAGGGCATATAGGATTGTAGAGAAAGAAAGGCAGTGTGGAATAAAGAAGGAATCAGGAATGTGAATGTAGGAGTAACAAAAAACTTTTTTGTTTTAAAGAAGCAAATGCCTAAACTATATTTTAAATTGCTCGTCACCCCAAGTGACTTTGATGATGTTTATGTGGAAAAGCAGTATTGTTGCCGTCTTGCTCATAAACTTTTGTGAAGCAAAAGGCCTCTTAACTCTAGGCTCCAATTTGCAGCCAAGGGCTGGTTTTCTTCCAACAGTTTTAAAGTGTCCCAATTCTGATGGGACTCTGTTGGTGTTATCCTACTGCTGAAAACACTTTTACTTACCATCCCTCTAGAACCTAACAGCATTTGTCTTCCTTTGTTACAGTTAATTTATTCTTCTACAGCTAATATAAAAAATAATGTATAAAATACTTACTGAACATGACTATAGGAAACATTATTTGCATGCTTGCCCTGCCGTTGTTGCTTGTAACTATTGAGTATAGGGATCATTTCCTGTTTTCTGTCTACTGCAGCTATTATTAAACAAATATTTTTTGAACTAGTTTCTATTATTATTTTCTTTTTGACTAGGTCTTGCTATTTTTGACCATGGAACTGCAGGCTCATGTTGCCCAGGGTACCACAGACTCAAGCAATCCTCAACCTCAGCTTCCCAGGTAGCTGGGATTACAGGCATGCACTACCGCCTCCAGCTATTTTTTTGGGACTAGGTCTCGCTGTGTTGCCCCAAGCAAGACTTGAACCGCAATCCCTAGCCCCAGCTGCTTCACAGGCTGAAGCTTACAGGCACATGCCACCGTGCCCAGTTTTGAACTAGTTTCTAGTCCAATCACTTTCCTTATGACAACCTGTCCTTTAAAATGACTAAACTTAACATTTGCTCACAAGGCTCTTAATTAAGGTCATTCCAGATCATCAGAATAATAGTTTAAATTAAAATTTGTTCATGCTGATCAATTTTACACTTACCTTAAAACAAGCTAACATTAAATGCAGGCAGTATGGCATGATAGCCTTGCTGGTACAAGGCAGAAGCTTCAGATCTGAACCTAAGTAAAGTACACAATGTGCTTATTATTAATAAAGAACGCATTTTGAAAAGCAAATATTTAAGATACTTTTCTAAGGCAAGAAAGAAGACATAGTAACATGATTCAAAATACAGTGAAGTCACAATTATACTTAGTCAGGTAAAACTGGCTTTTGAATGGTATCTGGCCTTCATTTATCAGTCTTTTATCCTACACTCAATGTATATAAAACTGGGATTTTCTCCCCCCAATGGTTTGACAGAATTCACCAGTGAAATAATTTGGGCCTGGAGTTTTCTTTGTATATAAGCTTAATTTCGTTGCCAGATCTAGTAACATCCATGTTTTCTATTTTTTGTCAGTTTTGTTGTGTCTTTCAAGAAACTTCCTGTTTCATTCAAACTGCTGAATTTCCTGGCATAAAGTTATTTATAACTTATTCTCTTAATGTTCTTGTTCAGTAGAATCTGTTAGGAAAATTCCATTTTCAATCCCGCTATTGTGAGGGATTTATCAATTTTGTTACTTTTATTAAAAAATCAACTACGTCTCGACAATATTGCCCAGGGTAGTCTCGAACCCATGGACTCAAGTGATTCCTATCCTCAGCCTCCCAAGTAGCTGGGATTATAGGCACACGCCACCATGCCCAGCTTGATTTTTCTCTTAACATTATTTCCTATCTCCTAGTTTTTTTAGGCGTTTGTTTATATTTTCTCACACTTTTAAGGTGGAAAACAGATATGTGATAGTATCTTCCTTCCTTCCCTTTTTTTTTTTTTAAATAAGCATTACTACTACATATATATTAATTCTCAAGCAACATGATACTTGAACTATATCTTCAAAGGGCCCAAGAGGAAGAGGCTAACAAATACTTCTTAAGTAATGTATAAGTCTTGCTAGAATTAGTCAAGCTAGGAAAGGACTTTGCTAATATTCTTCAAAGAGATAAAATTAAAGTTAAAGACAACTTTGGAAGAAAGATTAATAGCTGCTTATGATATCAGAGCCAAGGAAAAAGTTGGCAAGGGATGAACATTTTATACAATTTGTGAAGGCCTACAGATGATAGGTTGTTCTCAACCTATCTCAGGGACTGTAAAAAATGTTCCATCTTTGGGCTCTAAAGTTATTTTTACAAAATAAAAATAAACTTCATCACTATACCTTTCCTAAATTTGGGCTTTATTTTTGAAGGTTCTTCTTGTGATTTTCCTCCATCTTGAATGGGGAGTACCATGAAGCACATCAAATCGAGGACTTTCTCACAAGTCATCTAAAGAAGAATGAAAGGAACTAATTTGAAGTTTTCTGAAACTGAAACCAAAATAAACATAATGCTAAAATATTTTTAGCATTTAGTTGGGCAACATGTGAAGGTCTGTAGTGCTGCCTCAAGACACAAGTACAATAGCACTGAGTCCATTCTACACAGATTCCAAGAGAGTGAAAAACAGATCATCTTCCAACAAAATGGAGTAATGATTAAGAGTTGGTAAAGTACTTAAGCCTAATTTCAGAGAAGCTATAATGAGAAAAATTACGTACAACCAAAATCATGATTTTCACCAATTGATTAGGGAGAAAGAGCTAACTTTAAGAACACAGGCTAAGTTGCAAAAGCCAGTTAGGAAAAGAAGCAAGCCTTAAGGCAACTGAGGGTCCCATGCGTGGCAGTACTTACTCTGTACTCCCCCAGAGCGAAGTGGCAGGTGGCCAGCTGGATGAGTGCCCTTTGATGCTCCAAGGTCCCTTGGCCTGTGATCTGTGGCTGAGGTAGTGATCCCTGAAGAGCTGCTAAATGATGCAGACTGGCTATTGCCTTTTTATATTGACCCTTAAAAAGACAGAACAGCAAAAAGGGGAAAAAACACTGTGATTTTAAAAATCTCCAAAGTTAATTAAATGACTAGCAAACAACTACAAGTTATTTCTACTTAACAATGTAAGGAGAAAAAGGGAGATTTGGCAACAGAATCAAACTAAATATTTGAAGTTAGAAGGTCTGAGTGCTTCATGGTGGACCCATAGGGATTTGATGACAATGAGGAATATCCAATTTAGTAGGAAAAAAAGACTAAGAATATCCATGTTTCACTGGACAGAGATCAGATCAAGATTTCACTGGACAGAGTCCTTGCTTAGGTCCTGGAAGGATAATCTGAAAGTTATTTATTAGGGCAGTAAACCCAGAGAGTCCCATGATTTGGGGTGAAACCAGAACACCTCTTGGGATATAGGAGACCAGCAGAGACTACAGAGGAGATTCAAGTCTCATTAAACATGATGCTGGTGGTGAGAAATGCCTGGGGCTAGGAAGCTGCCACATAAACTACAGTTCAGAGTATTGCACCAGGCTGGCAGCTCAGGGCGGAAATTGCCGAGTGTGTGGAAGCACACATCCTTGACTGAAGGAAAACATGTGGAATAGCCGAGGTGGGTTGGGTACTCAGTGAAAATAAGGACAGTGTGATGTGCAGCACAACCCTCGCCAACCCCTCTCGACTGGTACTGACCTCACGAAGTGTGCTGAGAGCACACAGACATAGACACTTGGGCCTGGAACCCTAGAGAGGAGGGGTATTGGTACCACAAACACTAGCCAGTTCTCCACCAACCCTCTTTAGCACATTCCTGCCAGCAACTGGACCCCTCGAGAACCCTCCCCAAGTCTCTGACCCAGAAGCTACCAGATCACATGCCCTCAGTTACAGAAACTGGAATGATTTAAAAAAAAAAGAAAAAGTAAAAAACACATTCTAAAATCAAATAAAAACCATAATACTCTGCTAGAAAAGTAATACAAATCTCAAAGTAGCTGCCATAAAATCTTAAAGCAAAAATTAAAGAATATATCCTCACAAGGAGAGAACAACTCTCCAAAAATCCAACCACAAAGATACAGAAGATTGTATCCTATTAAAAGTTTAAATTCCCATGATACGTTCTAAGAAATGGAAGAAAACATGACAAAGCAAGCCAAACTAATACAAGAGAACTCTGAAAAACTAGTCAAAGAGATATAACAAAATTCAGAAAAACAAATGTATATATGAGAAATAAAATGAACGTTTTTAACTAAGATAATAATAGAGTTGTCAGATGTAAATAAAAGAAAAAATTCTGGAGAAATCTGTAGAGATGGAATCAATGACCTCCAAGATAATAATGTACAAAGGATCTAGGTAGAAGAAAAAATTATGAAGGAAAAAACACTTCAAGAAATATCTGACTCCTTATGAAAGGCAACAACAGGACAGTGATATTTCAGAATAGGGAGAGAGAAGGGTACAAAAAAATTAACCCAAATAAATGTTAGAGGAAAATGTCTCAAACCTAGGTAAGGAACTAAGTATATAGGTCCATGAAGCTGAAAGAAACATTTGGTTATATATTGTTATGAGACCCACAATTGACACACACTTGTGAAACTACAAACTTGTGAACAGGTGTAATTATTTTAAGTGAGATAAATGAGAAGAAAGGCCCATATTGGATGATTTCACTTATATGTGGAATACAGAGAAACAAAAGATCAGACAAAACCAAATCAAAAACATATCCTGAAAATCAAGTAGTAAAACTGAGTTTACCACATAGGGAGGGAGAGGTTGGAAAACAACATGTAGAGGGGGTCCAGTGGACTGTGATGGAGGATTATGGGTGCCTGGTGGTGGGTATTGTATGGTAACAGATCTTAAGAGTTGTGATCCTCAATCATATATAGTGATGTAAACTATTACTACCTCAATAAAAAAAGTTACATGGTCTTATGAAGCTACTTTACAAATATGGAGAATTTTATTTCTAGTCTTTGCTGTTAAGATTAAAGTCAGCACAGCTCTTTCCTAAAGCACCTTTTTGATAAGTCATTTCTTTACAAATCATTTACTACTAATACGGCTTCTCCTTTGTGAAGGATGGAAGCAGCAACTTATCCATTTCAACAGCATAGGTTGTAAGATCTCTGTCTTATTAGTGAATTGTCTACTCTTTCCATTTGATCTGTAAGGAGCCAGGAGGCAGAGGAAGGCAAGTCTCCACCAGAGTGAAGTATTCATCTTTTATTGAAAGTCAAAATCTTACTTACACAGGGGGTGTAACTGGACATAGCAAAAGAAACACAGAAAATGGGACCTTGTCATTCTGGAGTTATTTTGAGGTGGGAGTGTCCCATAATCGCTCAGCCAGTGAAGACAGAATGTCTGGGCCGGGTATGGTGGGGCATGCCTGTAAGCGGCAGCCTAGGAAGCCGCAGCCAGGGCCAGGGATCACAGTTCGAGTCTTGCTGGGGGCACGTAGCAAGACCTGGTTCCAAAAAAATATAGCGGGGGGTGGTTGTGCGCAACTGTAATCCCAGCTACCTGGGAAGCTGAGGCTGGGGACTGCTTGAGTTCGTGGTATCCCAGGCAATGTGAGCCTGCGGTTCCACAGGCAAAAACAGTGAGACCTAGTCTCAAAAAAAAAAAAAAAAGACAAAATGTCTGTCTTCAGAGCATGGATCCAAACATAGGGGGAACATATACATCTTGCATCCTAAGGATCCACAACAGTAACCACCTTGTAAAAACACAGGTAGTTTAAATCCACATTACTCTACCTGATAGATGATCATATCGGTGAGGAAGATTCTTAGCCAAAGCCAGGTTTCTGTCTTCCATGCTGAACAAATTCTTGAAAATTCTGAGAATTCAAAAGTAAATTTACTAAAAATATATCACACAGAAATAGAAAACAAAACTAAGGAAACTCAGCAAGAGGGAACAAAAGTCAGAGACAAAGTACTGAGAATGCAGACCTTGATTTCTAAAACAATGTTGTAGAATTTCAACCAGATAGTAAAGTTAGAACACAATTATCAGTAATTCTCAGGCAATGTTTGTATTAAGAAGCAACATTTCCTAATCACTTACCATGTGCCACAAACTGCCCAAAATGTTTTTCACACTCTAACTCATTATCTTTTCAAACTATTTTAAAATTCCCCCCTGTCAAGAGGTGTTTTATTTCCTACCCAGTTGAAATAATACACAATGACAGTAAGCGTTTTACTCATTGTTTGGAAAACTCAATTTATAATTTATAGATGAAAATTTCCTCCAAAATTGGCGCCCAATGTGGGGCAAGACTGAACAATATCACGAGCTTGAGTCATCTCTCTCGTGATTCTTTTCTCGTAGCTTGCGTCCGGCTGCCAACACAAAATAGTCACATGTGTACAGTTTTAGGTGAGACAAGAAAATTAATGACATTAGATCTGTTTTACAAATATGATATGACGTGTTGCCATGGGCCCTCTTTGAGCATGTGCCAGATGGGATTGGTGGCTGAAAGGCACATAATGGACACTGATCCCAAAGTGTAATAAAACAGGTTGGTTAGCAAAGTGTTAGGGATTCCTAAGTAATAGTGACATATTTGGTAATTTAAATATTATACAGATGTGATACCCAATAGTTTTTTTTTTTCTTATTTCTTAATACCAAATAGTTTCACGCCTATACTCAAAAGAAAGTAAGCTTTGAAATATGTCAGAGGGAGAAAGACAAATACAGGTAATTTTACTCATATGTACAGTATAAAGCAACAAAGCAAAGAAACAAGACCAAACCAAAAGAAGCTCTGTAATCTGACTGCAGCTGAGGGAGAGTGTGAGACAAGAGTAACTGGGGCAGGGAACCCAATGGACTCTGGCGGAGGATTATGGGTGCTTTAGAGGAGGGCATGGTGTGCTAACATACACTTGAAAAGATGTGAATTTGAAAACCCCTAAAACAGACAGATATTGTAAAACCAACATTACCTCAATATAAAAATAATTTAATAGAAAAACAAACAGGTGAGCTGGGCACAGTGTTGCATGCCTGTGAGTGACAGCTTATGGAGTCACAGTGGGGGCTGGGGATTTTGGTTTGAGTACCGCCCAGGGCAACAGAGCGAGATCTAGTTCCAAAAAATAGCTGGGTGTGGTGGTGCGAGCCTGTAATCCTAGCTACCTGGGAAGCTGAGGCTGGGGATTGCTTGAGTCCATTGTACCCTGGGCAACATGAGCCTGTGGTTCCACAGGCAAAAATAGTGAGAACTAGTCTCAAAAAAAAAAGAAAGAAAAGAAAAAACAAAGAAATAGGTTTTCTATAGCATTTGGATTTTGAGTTTTCCAGGCAAGGAAGTTGAGGCAGATAAAAAAAAAAAGCATTGTTTTTGTATTCTTAGTTACATGTAGCCTAAGGATGTTACACAGAATAGGACCCAACAACTAAAAGCACAAACTAATTCAGCAAGAAAAAAGGTCAGGCCAGGCACGGTGGTGCATGCCTGTAAGCGGCAGTCTAGGAAGCTGTGGCCCAGGCCAGGGATTGCGGTTTGAGTCCTGCAGGGGGCAAGTAACAAGAGTTAATTCCCCAAAAAAAAAAAAAAAAAGGTCAGTAATACTAGCACTTAAATGACCAAAACTCTCTCTGAGATTTCACCCCAAACTTGATCACAATGCCCTTGGAGAAGGATTTAAAAGCCACAGGTTATTTGACTATTAACTGATAAGATATCCTTCTTAAAATAAAAGCCTATAAAACATGAACTGCTGCTGTCAATTTAATTGTGAGTAGACATTTAAAGTAGAATGATCTTTCTTTTTAGCATGTTTCTATATAAAAAAAATTTAACAGCATCCACGTAAGAACATTCTTACCCTTGTCGAGGAAGTCTAAAGAACAGAGCAGCTCCCAGCTCTCCCTGGCCAGTTTAAAGCTCTCCAATACTTCAATGGAGTTAGCAAGTTCTGCTTTATTGACCACGATGTGACGATTTCTTCCTTTTGCAGAACAGTCTTCATCATCTGAACTCTGTTCAGAGAATGGGAAGAAAGTGACTGAAGTTAGAAATAGTCAGAGACTATTAGTATCTTATTGCTACCAGTTCTGATTATTATGTGGATTTTATGTCAAAGGATACTAACATGAGTAGAATAAAAAAAATCTGAACTTACCAATTTAGCTGTAAAATGTAATGTAAATTTTTCATCTTTTCATTTTCATGCATTCAATTTTCATTTTTAAAATTAAGTTTATGCTTTTCTCATGATAAATCCTAACCTTATGTTGACTTCAGAAGCAAAGCCATAGATCCAATTATCAAAACTGAAAGAGTTTTACATTCAGAGATTTAGTTTAAGTAGCATATATATGTTTACTTTTTCCCCCCTAAAAATTCATCATTAGTTATAATTATAATTATAATTAGTTGTGCTGTAGAATAAAATTAAAGCCTGATTTCCCTAAGGAAAAGTTTAGAGAAATGATGGTAGTAGATAGTCCATGTAGGAATCACATTTGCTTGCACTTAGCTTTGAATGACCTCTGTGTCACAATAAAAATTCCTACTTTGCTATGTACCTGAAGTGATACAAAGCCAAAGATAGGGAACAGCTCAGAGAGGGGCAGTTGGAGCACTATGGTCTGTTTATCAAAAAGGAATAATGGTAAAATATCTCCACTTAATTTTATTTTGCTTTTTCTTAAATTTGTTATTCCAAGTCTCAATAATTCAATCACCCAAATTAAATTTCCCCTGTTGATTTTTATCCTATGAAGATCATTTAAAAACATGTATAATTATTTTAGTTAAGAGCTTCATTCTTCAACATAAACTCAGAAAAATAGGCCCAGTCTCCCACTGTCTACCACATCTGAAAGGATTACCATGGTTTTTTCTCTTCCTTCAGCTAGCTTCCTTTTTTTATGTATGTGCTTGTTACGATCAATTTCTATGTCACCATACACATTTGACACATCCTCAAGAAGAACCAGAGGGACTTGGTTTGGGGCATTAGGACCTATAAATGTGAGAAAACAACATTTAAAAAAATGCAGAATACTTAACATTAGGTGGAAGGTAAATCAACTGTTATGTGAAAATATAGGCCATTCATTTAAAAGATATTCAGTGATCCCAATTAGATAAACAAAAGCTATACACATGTAGGGAAAAAAAAAAAGACTGTATACAGATTACCCCAAATTGTTAATAAAGCAATGGGGGGTTATAAGGAAAAGATTCTTTGTATTTGTCATTGCACATCACAATTATTTGCCAATATCATGAATGATAATCTTATCTAAAAAAAGTTAAGACTAGTAAGTTAGCATATACATTATTGTTATAAATGTCAAACAAAATAAAAACATATGAAAGACTATGAGGCAGTATACAAAAATAAGTGCTGAAAATAGCATAAAAATAAGTATAAAAATATTGGAAGAACTGTGGGTGATATTTTTCTAATTTTCTAGAATGTATACCTATAGATATGAATCTTTGTTAAAGACAACTTTGATGCCTTTGTGATAATGTGGGTGGACACAGAAGGAATCATGCTAGTAGAAATAAGCCAGAAAGAAAAACCCATTGTCTCACTTATAGGAGTGGATACAGGGAAAGCAAACAAAAGGTCAAGGAAGAGTCAAAACAAGCTGACAACAGAACTAAAGTATATAGTTACAGAGGGGAAGAGAGGGAGGAAGAAATCAGGGAAGGAAAAGCACAAAAGACCAAGATGTGGTTCATGGGTGATATGGTGGTGGGAGAACCCTGGGGAATACAACGATGGAAAAAAAAAAAAAAAGTAAAAATATGTACACACATAAATATGTAAACAATAAAAATAAATAAAGATAAACAAATAAAATGTAACAGTTTGAGACATACACTTCACCTGACATTAAAAAAGAGACACCCCCTCCCAAAGAATCTTTGTTTATTGTAAAGTATTTGTGGAATCTATGGCTTTTTATAAGTAGAGGTATTCAATTAACTCTATTTGATACAGAAATTCTTAATGAAAATGTATTTATATAAAAACTACCAACAACTAAAAAAAAGACTAACTTAACCTGCAGTTATTAGGATCTAAGAAGAATATTAAGTAAACATTTACATTTCTTTTTTTTTTTTTTTTTTTTCCACGAACTCTGGTAAGACAAGTATATTGGGACACTAAAATTCTTAAACCAACCTTGGAAGAGAGATGGTTGTATACTATTAACATACTGGAATGCATTCTTAAAGAAGACCAACATAGTAGAATAAACCACTTGGTTTTTGTATTTTGCATGTGCTTCATTATCAAAGTTGTTCATATATCTGCAGAGATCCTTCATTCTATGCAGAATATCACCATAGCTCCTGAAAGATGAAGGGTGATAAAAGTTACTCTGTGATTGTCAGCAAAAAAGCTAAAGAAGATCCCCAATGGAAAAATATGTTTACCAAGTTATTCTTGACTGCATATGATCTATAAATTCCTCCTGTATCAGAGCAGCACTCAGACCAATATTTTAAGATATAAACCTGCCAAGTAGCTTCTCTTTGCTCTGAATGCCAAGGAGTGTCAGTGCCAGAGTTTCAAACACAGCATTGTCTTTTTTTTGAGACTAGGTCTCACTATTTTTGCCCGTGGAACCGCAGGATCTCGTTGCCCGGCGTACCACGGACTCAAGCAATCCCCAGCCTCAGGTTCCCAGGTAGCTGGGATGACAGGCGCGCGCGACCACGCCCAGCTATTTTTTGGAACTAGGTCTCGCTACGGGCCCCAGGTGGGACTCGAACCACGATCCCTAGCCCCTGGCGCTTCATAGACTGAAGCTTACAGGCACGAGCCACCGTGTCCGGCCTCAAACACAGCATTGTCTTTAAAGCTCATACTTTAAGAATCTTTTAATAAAGTGAAAAACACATACATACTAAGTGTTAAAGAATTTGCCCCAAGAGAAGTGTACTTATCAGCTTTAAAAAGTTTGCTTTTTAACAAGGATTCTGAATGATATGATCAAAAAAGATTAAGAAAGCAATTCTAGAAACAAATAATATTTTACCGTCTTCCTTTATCCATCTGCCATTCACATCTCATCCCAACAACATTCAAAATTTTAAACAATCTCTCCCAAGGGTCTACAATCTGGGATGATTTTTCAGTTAGCCCTTCTATAACGTACTTCTGAGAGCTACGTTTGCTAGGTGACATTAAATCAGATGTTTCTTGGGTACCTATAGAAAATATAAGAGATGTAAGAAAATGATGGCCTCCAATTAAAATTACTACTTACTATTTATGTGGCACTTGATAGAAATAGAAAGTCTGATGCCTCTTTCAAAAGACAAAAGCAAGAATCCCAACGGGTTATATGCTTTGTTCAAGGAACCATGAGCGCCCACTGGTATCAGTAGGGAGTAACTTCTGAGCTGCTGTGCAAACAAAGCGCAGAGCACTGATGCCACAGGGCAGCACATTGACCACTTTTATCAAGTGGTAAAACTGGTTCCAGAGAACTCTCATCTCTTCATTGCAAGACTTTTTCTAGGAACCATCTTTTAGAAACATTGTCAAACTGGTAGCATCCACAGAAAAATCAGCACAATAAGAAGCTTCTGAGTTTGCAGTTTTACTAAAAATCTCTCTAAAGAAAATTGCAGGACATTCCTACTTACCTTGGTGCTGACTCTCTATCTGAGTAGACCTAGTGACATAATTGATGTAAAATTCAGCTGCTTTGTTCAAGTATTTATATAGCAAATTGGCAGGCAACCGAACATCATGGTTGTTAATTATGAGAGGAAGGACATCACAAACTGTTGAGAAGAAAAAAAATAAGAAAAAAACCCCCACAATTTAGTTGTCTATCTACCCCAGGGTTATGGCAAAAAACCAAAACAAAACAAAAAAACACAACAACAACAACAACAACAACAAGAAAACCCAAAAAACCCTGATTTTAGAGTTCATAAATGCAATATCTAAAGTCCATAGGAAAAAAGTTGCTTATGGTACATTCATTTAAAAGTTACAGTATAAAGGGGCACCAGTGGATAGAACGACTGAGAAAACACATAGGTATGTTCTCTAGTATGGGTTAGGGTTTAATTCCTACATGGGTTTAATTCTACTATTATGCTTCATACTTAAATAAATGGTTACAACATGCTTTTGGAGCTATCAAATATTACATAAAAACTTAGAAGTTGTTTAAGATGCATTACAGACTGCATTTAAGATGCACTATAGACTTAACCAGGATCTAAGTTTTTTTTTTTTTTATTGATTACACATGTATATATTTTACATCAAGGTATACCCCAAAATTCTCCCACCACTATGATACCTATGAACTGTCATTAAGGACCTAAATTCTATCATACAAAAAGTTCCTTTGCTTTTTTACAAATGATCTAAATTTACACTCTCTAGGAATTCATAAAAAATACAATTTTTCTTACCAAACAGTTTTCTAAAGCAGTTAACTGGAGATTCTTGTTCTTCAATAGTTTCAGCCTCTAATAATGCCTCCCCAAGGCCAACCTATTTCAAAAAGCAATCATGCAAGTTTAAGAGGTCAGAATTACAAGTATTTTATTTGCCAAATAGTTTGTATATTCAAACTTCCCCAAGAAACAAATATTTACATTTTAAAGATTAGAAAACAAAAGGATATATCAGCAGTAGTGTCCAAAAAAGGGAATTCTCCTTACCAGACTACTTTGCTTTGGTAATTCTCTTCTGAACTAGCAGAATCAAAATGCTATGAAATATCTACAAAAACTTAGAGGAAACATTGAAACTAGAATTAGACTGATAATAAAGATGTAGAGAGTTTCTAAGAAGTGTGGAAACTAACTTTACTCTCTCCATCAATGTAATGATCACTTTTAAGAGTTGTTAGTACTAGTCTTACAGGCTGTGTTAGGCTACATGGAACTGTTTAAGCTTGGGCCATCTTTCCACTCCTGCTGCTCTAGCATACTACAAAGTCAATCAAGACAGCTACATTATTCTCCTTGAGGTCATACAGGATGTGTGGGGTAAGGGTTGGAACAATGTGAAAGACCACATAACACAAAAAGCTGAAAGTCAGAGTAGTGATCATGAAGTGTGCTGGGTTGAATAATGTCCCCTCAAAACTGATGTGCACTCAGAACCTCAGAATGCCGGTGACCACAAGGTACAAAGAGATAGGAAGAAGTCCTTCCTAGCATCTACAAAGGAGGTGTGGCCCTGTTCACACAGGGCTTGTGGATTTCTAGCTTCTAGAATTGTAACAGAAAAAATTTTGTATTGTTCTAAGCCACCCAGTTTCTGGTTCTTTGTGCAGCAACACTAAGAAATGAACATGGGGAGGCATAGAGAAGGTTAACCAAAGTCAGAAGTCAAAGAAAATGGCATGGAAAAGAATAAGCAATAGAGTTTGAAGTAACAGTTAATGATCTGAATCCTGATTCTCCCATTTATTGGCTGAGAAGTTACTGAATGTATTTAAAAACTTAGTTTTTGCATCTGTAAAGTGGGATACTATCTACTACAAGGCTCCTGAGGAGTATAAAAAGAGATGCATAAATCTTACCAGTACCTGCCAATAGAACCCAATAGTAACAAATATAATATTTATATATTATTACATATACAAAGAAACACTTATTTCAGATATACAGTAAGGGTAAGAATTGAGGAAAAGCAGGATCCACAGGGCAGAAGCATATGAAAAATGTCTATTAAAACCATCAATCATAGTTCTTTAAATTCAAACACAATGCTCAATACAATGGGATACAAGTATTTTAAAAAACTTTACAAATTGCAAATAAATAGCACTGTGAGAGCTCAGTGATTGTTTCCCTAAACTGATAAGACAATTTGTACTGGCAATGTAACTTTACTAACAAAGATTTCTTGATTTAAATTAAATTTTATTGAGGGTGCCTCAGAATTTCTGCTTCAAAACCACTAATATACCTACAGCTCCTAACCATACTGATGATTCTATTAATTTTTTTCTCTCTGAAGAAAAACGAAAGAGTGAAATCTTACTCCATGTTGCACGACTGTTTCAGGGAAGCGTCTCAAAAGTAGAAGCAGCATTTCTGATCGTTCCAAAGTGTTGAAGCATTGTTCTGTAACCTTCAATAACATTTCGCACTGGATCCGACCAGGAAGAGTTTCAAATAAACCTGTACACAAGGCATTTCATTTTAAAAAAGCATTTTTGTTTGCATATGCATATATATCTATATATGTATATTTTACATCACTGTATTCCCCAGGGTTCTCCCATCACTCCCACCCCCCCACCAAAGTTGTATGCCTTGATTCTGTTGTTAGCTTGCTTTCACTTTTTCAGAGGCCCACTGGGGCCAGAGAATGAGAATGATTATGTGCAGGGGACAATACTGCTTGTTGCTGATTGAGAAAAAAGAGCAAGCACTTGTTTAAGATGCAATGTACTAAGCCATCCACTTTTTTACACAGAATTTGAAATCTTTGATTCGTTAGATCAATCAATATAGAGTAGAGGTTAAGGAGAAAGGATATAAATTACTCAAAGTTTCTTTCCTGTTTTTTGGAACTCTGCCTCATCTACTTTGATTAGGTGCTTTGATTACTATAGAGTCTGTCAAAATATATATATGGTAAGTTCCTTAATATAGAAAATCCATGTTCTGTAAACAAGCCCAAAGGGTTCTAAGTAAATAATCAAGGGACCAAGTGACATCATTTGTACAGACTATATAGTGTCAAGAGCAAAACTATACAAGGGAACTAAAACTACAGATGTTGTCACTTTTCAGTAAATGACTACATATAACCCAATATTCCAGAGATGCTAATTTATATACCATTAAGTTATTTCTCAATTCTTACTTCTTAAAAATTGGGTTTGTTTATCCTGTGAATCATTCCTTAGTGCAGATGTAATAATGCTGATTTCTCTCCACACCACTGGCTGATCTGGGAAATTCACAAACCTGTTTTTAAAATGAAGAAAATCAAATTGAAATGTCAGATTCTATGTAATATTCAAAAAAGAAAAGATATTAGTGAGAAAAACAACTTTTCTTTATTCCAAGTGAATATATAAATGCACCAAAATAAAGATACAAAAATAAAGAAAAATCAGTACTCATCAAGCTCTTCACAGTGAAAGACATGTGATCAAAACATGTAAAGCACTCCTAAATATCAACAAGAATGAGAAAACTATTCCAAAGAAAAAACAGGCAAAGGAAAACCACAGAAATAATACATGTAGCCAAAGAGAACATCTGAAAATGGACACAAATTAAAAACAAAACAAAACAGCAAGTTACCATTTTTTTCCCTATCTAAAGTGATAACACCAAGGGTGACAAAGTTGTGGGAAACTGGGCACTGTTATACATGGTTATTGGAAATATAATGCAATGTAGTGCAATGATATTTTTTGCAGAGTAATCTATGGGTCAAAATTTTTAAAGTTTTTACCCTTTGACTATGAAAAGGGTATATATTTTTCTCTGCCTAAGAAAAACACTAGATGCAGGTACAAAGTGGCTTACTGGCACTCAATATAACTTAAAGAAATTGAAAAATCTAAATGTCTACCCACAAAACAAATGCTTTTATAAAATGTCCTGCAAACATGAAAAGATCTCTATACACTGACATGCAAAGGGGTCTGTGACAGTGGGTCAAGAAATCAAGCGGTAGAACAAGTAATAAAATCTCACTTTTGTAACCTCCACAAAAACCTCCTTACATGTATTGTGTATATACGTGTATATATACACTCAACGCTTACCTTTGAATTCAGGCTTTCATTTTTATTCTCTATATTTGGGTACTGTCTGAACTTTTGTGCTTCCGAAATAAAATAAAGTATTGGACAGAACAGGAAAACAACATTAAGATGACTTCTCTGCAGAAGGCATGTCAACAATTCCAGGAGGGCGTGAACTCATGACTAAGTGAGCTTTTTAGGTACCCGAGATGGAGATGAACTTGAAGAGCTTCACCCAACTCCCACGGCCACTGACAGAAACAAAACCTGAGTTTCAGTGCGACAGAAGCTGGAGGCCAGCGTCCCCACTCACATGTCGTACAGTAGTCTCCCGGCGGTGGCAGTCCGCTCTGCGTTCCGTTCGATGGTGTACATTTCATACTGCAAGAGAGGAGACGCTCGGGTCATCACCTCTGCAAGGCTGGTCCTAGCTTGCCGCCAGAGGCGGTGGCCCCCGAGGGAACAGAGGGCCTGTGAGTAAAGTATCACCGGCTGACACTGCGCCACAGGGCTCGGGGCTGAGACCCTCAGACTCACAACCCTCCGGTTCCCCGGATTAGTGCAATAATGTCTCCAAAGTAGCAAGCTGGGAACAAACAAATGGCTGCCATTACGATGAATGAACGAGCGAATGGCTTTCCTCGGGGCGATCACGAGCTATCCGGGACACACAACACCGTAACACATTCCACGCCTCTAGCCACCTGGGCCACCTGTGGGGTCCACAGCGCCCAAGGTGCGGCTACGCGGGGGAGGAGGCTTCTGGAAGGTGTAGAAGAACTGGCGGGAGGCTGGTAGAGAGAAGTGGAAAAGGAAGGGGAGGGGGGTGGCCCGGACCAGAGGTGATCGGATCCAGAGGCGGGTGCAGCGGGCCAGAAGCGTCGAGGTGCTCACACCTCCCGGCAGGCGGCCGCAAGCATCGCCAGGACCTCACCTGGATATTAAAGTCCGCAGGGTAGAGGCTGCGGGCGGTGATCAACCACGCCTTGGCTGCCCACAGGTCCTGCTGGACCAGCTCCCGGGCTCGCTGCACCAGGAACTCGCAGTCACCCTGGGCGGACATGACCCCGAAGATGTCGAGCCCCTTGTCTGACACCGCCGGACCTTCCGGCTCCGGAGACGCCGCGGCTGCGGCGGGGGCGGCTACTGCGCATGTCTGGGATGCAGGGCCGCCGACGGAGTGTACCGGGCCAAGTTTTCCGGGTTTTGTGAGCAGCCGCCACCGGGGGGCGCTCCGCGGCGGCCACGTCCTTTCCTCCTCAGGTGAACACACTGGTTTTGAGGCCGTCTCTTCCAGGTCATCGCCAAAATACGGAAAGATGGATTCCTACTCTCGCGGGTTCCGACGCGACCCTGGTGAAGCCAGGGAGCATGCGCGGGGTCTTATCCAGTCGCCGGGCTTCTTCTCCAGGTCTTTCGATACGTTTCGAGCGCGGTATTATTTCGGATCCTCGGGGAGGCTGGCAGTCTCGGCGGCGGTCCCTACGTATCTCCGGGTGCCTGGTACCCGGGACAAGGCTGGCAAGCAGCAAAGAAGGAAGGGCAGAACGCGGTCGGCGAGGCGGCGGGAAGGAACACTTTGGCCTGGGCTGGTGGAGGAACCCGCCCTGGGTCACTGATTTTCAAGAAAAAATCAGTTGCCAGTGAATGTGGTCAGCACCAAGGGAAGTGGTAGTGGCGAGCGTTTGTTGCTGTTTGTCACGCTCAAGTATGTCCACATTTAATCGTTCGCCCTTCTTCGCTGCTTTGTCCAACAGTTACTGAGCTGTTGAAGGAACGAATACTTAAAAAGTGCTTTGCTCCTGCAGCGGGAGCTACCAAGTTTGTATGTATGCATGTACGTGCGTGTACTAGGGCATGTATGTATGTATGTAGCTACAAGTATGCATGCACGCATGTATACATACGTTCGAATACGTAAAAAGTGCTTTGCTCCTATAGCGGGAGCTACAAGTATGTATGTATGTATGCATATGTGTATGTATGTAGCTACAAGTATGTATGCATGCATGCATGCATATGCTCGAATACTTAAAAAGTGCTTTGCTCCTGCAGCGGGAGCTACAAGTATGTATGCATGTATGTGTGTGTATGTATATATGTATGTATGTCCGTATGTCCGTCCCCACTCCTGCAAGGGCTTTGCAGTATTATGGGCATGTAAGTTACGAGGAAGTATGCCATTTTAATGACCTCCTATCAGAATCAGCGTTATGTTCACCAAAGCTCCACATTTATTTTCTTTTGAGAAGGAAAACTATCCTCTCCCTGCACTGTGAAGAGAGGGCCACACTTAGCTGAGTTAAGTGTTAACTTGTTTTCTTTCAGGAAGGAAAAAATAGTAAAATGTGCCTTCACTAGATTTTACAATCCAAATTCTATAAAACTCGCAATGCCTGATTTTCCATTTGTTTACTGAGAAGTTTCCATTGAAAATCACTACTGATTAGTTTCCATTTAAAGCTGAGAGACTCATGATGAAGACTGCAAAATATAAAAGGGCTGTGAAAAACAGCATCTCAAAAAGTGTTGTAATAGGAAGTGGGTTGATCTAATTTAAAAGGTGGTAAAGTCATGTATGGAGTTTTTACAACTTTTCCAAATAACTGAAAATAAGTTGCATCTATTTTTTATCGGGAAAACAAAACAAAAAAAACACCCAAGAGATTATGTCCTCAAAGCTGATTCGTTAAAAAATCAGTATGTAGGCCGGGCATGGTGGCGCATGCCTGTAAGCGGCAGTTTAGGAAGCCACGGCAGGGGCCAAGGATAGCTGTTAAAGTCCTGCAGGGGCCACGTGGCGAGACCTAGTTCCAAAAAATTAGAGCTGGGTGTGGTGGCACGCGCCTGTAATCCCAGCTACCTGGGAAGCTGAGGCTGGGGATTGCTCGAGTCTGTGGTACCCCGGGCAACGTGAGCCTGCGGTTCCACAGGCAAAAACAGTGAGGCCTAGTCTAAAAAAAAAAAAAAAAAAAAATTAGTATGTATATATATGAAAAGGTTTAAAATATTTTAAGTATGAATATATCCGTTTTTACATATGGTTATATAGAAAGCATAATAAATACTGACCAATTTTAATAATTTATAAAAATAAAAATTTGAAGTTAGTGTTGAGTTAGAGTGCTAGTTTTAACCAAAAAGGCCAGACATAAAGGAATATTATGCAAAGCACCTGGGCTGCCATACGTTTATGTCCCGGATATTTAATTTTGCTATTTTGCTTATGATGCCATTTTTTAAATGGTAATTCTATTTTATTTTATTTATTATTATTATTAGTTTTTGAGATTAGGTCTTGCTATTTTTGCCCGTGGAACCGCAGGCTCACGTTGCCCGGGCTACCATAGACCCAAGCAATCCCCAACCTCAGCTTCCTAGGTAACTGGGATTACAGGCTTGTGCCACCATGCCCAGCTATTTTTTGGGACTAGGTCTCCCTACATACCCCCGACGGGACTTGAACCGTGATCTCTGACCCCTGCCGCAGCTTCCTAGGCTGCCGTTTACACACATGGCCACCATGCCCGGCCTTTAAATGATAATTTTAATATTGCCCCCTTTCTCAAATTTTATTTACTTTTGTTTTATTAGTATCCTCAATGATATCTTTAGCTACAGTTTACTAGTTAGTCTCACTAATTGTGTGAAAGATTGCTTATATTGGCACTCAAGGAAGCATTTTGGTTCCAAGGGTGCAGTTTAATATCCCCTAATTATACACAGTAACAGTCTAATTGTGTGATCACTTTTTAGGCCAGATTGTTCCCTGATAGAATTCTTTTTGGCTTTGTAAAAAGCTTGAAAAAGACAGGAAATTGAATTTAAACAGGGATCAGGATGGTTTTTATGTTATAAAGTTGAAGTCATTAAAGCAGATTGCTGGCTTAAATTCTTTTCATTATTTTATTGAAATATGTGATTTAATAAACCATTATATAAGGATTTTCAGTTGACAAAACTATACTTGTTCCTGAATTTTTAGTTCTCTAGTGTTTTACTGAGTGTCAATTATGAATTAAAATTAAATTTTAAAATGCTAAATGATGGAACTCTGGATGTATGTTCAATGCCAGGCAATTGGGATAGCCATATACTTCTTTCCAGAATACACTGTGAGATTGGTGATGGTTTTCTAGCTAACTTCTTAATTTTGAAGTTTTCAATTAAATATTTCTAGGATGCTTGCATTGCAGAGAACAGAAGAGAAATACCTTACTAAATCTGTTCGCATCTTTGCCTTCTTGCTGACATCCTGAAGCATTCTGAGCCCCGGACTCGTGTTCTTCACAACTTATTTTTTTTTTTTAATTCTGAGATATAATTTACTATAAAATTCACTTGTTTAAAATATACATATTTGTCAGGGTTCTCCAGAGAAACAGAGTAGATATATGTTAGTAATATTGCTAATATGGGTATATTATATTCTTTTGTAGAGAGAGACTGGTTTTAAGGATTTGGCTCCTAAGTTGGGGCTAGCAAATCTGGAGTTTATAGGGCAGGTCAATAGGTTTGAAAGAGATAGAAGCTGATGCTGTAGTCTTAAGGCAGAATTTCTTTTATGAAAAACCTCGGTTTTTGCTCTTAGGATCTTTCTGCTGATAGCAGGAAACCCACCTACCTTATTGAAAGGACATCCCCTTTACTTCAAGTTAACTGATTATGGATATTAACCACACCTATAAAATATGTTCACAGCAACACCAAGTTGAGTGTTTGAGTAAATTGCTGGTAAGATAGCCCAACCAAGTTGACAGTGAAAACTTATCATCCCAGTATACAGATAGTTTTAGTCTATTTACTAAAGTTAAACCAACATCATCACAATCTAATTTTGTTAATTTTTTAAAAAAATAATTATTTAGGCCAGGCATAGGGGCGCATGTCTGTAAGCAGCAGCCTAGGAAACTGCGGCTGGGGCCAGGGATCGCGGTTTGAGTCCCGCAGGGGGCACGTAGCAAGACCTAGTTCCAAAAAAGTATAGCTGGGTGTGGTGGCCCGTGCCTGTAATCCCCGCTACCTGGGAAGCTGAGGCTGGGGATTGCTTGAGTTCGTGGTACCCTGGGCACCGTGAGCCTGCAGTTCCACAGGCAAAAATAGGGAGACCTAGTCTCAAAAAAATTAATTTTACATCATTGTCTACCCCGAATTTCTCCCACCACCTTATCACCCATGAACTATCAGCTTAATCTTTTGTGTTTATCCGACCCCCCATTGGCTCCTGGATGGCTCCAGGTCAAGGTTCTCAAGGATCCTGGTGAGATTGTCAAGTCTGACTTTGAATCAGTTGAAATATTTCTGTTCTCGAAGTTTAATACGTATGCATTAGATATTTGAAAGAAGTTATTAAATGTCACATTACAATATATGTATTTTGCATTTTAAAGTTGGAAACACTGTAGTACTCTTTTAAAATAATGATTTCTATAAACTGGCTTTCTCCCCAAGATCTTTGGCATGACTTTACTTATTTCCAGGACTTTCTATATATTTCCACACACTGTTACCACATTGCTAGCACCATGTGAAGGTACCTTTATTATGTGCTTAGAAATTCACATCTATAAATTTTGACTCCCAAATCATTATGCTCTGAAAAATATTTAGTTATGTAAGGACACTGTAGCTAAATGCTAAAATCCACACAGAAAACTTTCTTTTTGTAGCATCCCTAAGAATCGGCTTTTAACATCTGGGTTTGCCACTTAACCAAGTTATTCTTGTCCTTTGGTCATCCTTTTGATGGCTGTGTCAATTCTGCTAGGCATTCCTGTGGAATGGGCGCTGAGAGCTAAACTGGTTGGTCTTCTCTCCCATACACTGTTGTTTCTCTTCATTATGGAGGCTAAGGACAGCTGACCCTGCTTCACAATAGTGCAAAGGACAGTCCAAGTACTATCTACAGCTTAACAATTGAAGCCATACCTCCTTTCTTCAGGGTGGTATATCCAGAAAAAATCCCTTTTGTCACATTATGATATTACTCTGTTGTTTTATCATCTTTTCTCAACTCTCTTAGCTTTTCATATTAATTATTGTTAAAACATACCTACAGCATCAGATTATTACTATTATTAATTTTTTGCTGAACAAAATACCATTTAATGAAATTCAAAATGCAGAACATAGGCACACGGCTTATTAATTAGGATAAAAAAGACTACCTCTAGTTGCATTGAAATCTGGCATTAACCAATTTTTTGGCTTATTTTTTTAAATTTTATTTTTTACCATCATTATCTACCCTGAAGTTGTCCTACCTGTGAATCATCTTACTCTCTTGTATTCAGCCCTCCCCTGATTTTATGTTCCTCCCCCTCGCCTGCTCTATGCTTCAATTCTGTTGACAGTTTTAAATTTTTCTTGTCTGTTTTCCCTTTATCCCTCATATAACCGAGACCATCCAGTATTTCTCTTTTTCTTTCTGACTTATTTCTAGCTCCATTCATGTTGCTGCAAATGACATGTTTGTCTTTTTTGGTTTATGAATAATATTCCATTGTGTGCATATACCACAACTTTCTGACCCATTTGTCTGTTTTGGGGCACTTAGATTGTTTCCATATCCTGGCTATTGTAAATAGTGCTGCTATAAATGTTGAGTACAGGTGTCCTCAAAAGGGTGTCCCCTTTTGATTTGGTGTTTTTGTATCCTTTGGGTAAATTCCCAGAAGTGGGATTGCTGGATAAAATGATAGATCCATTTTCCGTAATTTAAGGGTCCTCCACACAACTTTCCATAATGGCTGAACCAGTTTACATTCCCACCAGCAGTGCAAAAGTGTTCCTTTCTCTCCACATCCATGCCAGCACTTGACCACAACCTAATTTTCAAACAGTACCATCACCCCCCAACACCTTAAACACTTTACCCCTTGCATTTCTACTGACGTCTCTTTTTGTCATCAAGGTTCATGACCATTTCTGCGTCATATAAGATGATCAGCATCCTGACTCAAGTTCCTTCAACTCATTTCAGTGATTTGTATTACACTTTCTATTGCTTTTTTACCTTTCGCTTCAAATCTTAAAATTCACAAATGGAACTGCTTAACTTTCCTGCCCTCAAATCTCCCACTGGTTCTTTTCAGCAACTTCTTCATTTCTTTCCTCCTGGAATTTAACTTCACAGATCTCTATCCTCTTGACACCTACATTTTTTCTCCTAGTGTATCTTCCTACTCCTTACTTCAATCCTTTCTTATTCACACGAAAGCCTGTACTTGGGACACTCAATAGGTTCCATGTCTTTGCTTCTTGTCCTATCACTGTATCTTTTAAATCATTGACACTGGATTTATCTTACATTACATCTGCTGGATGTACTGACTTATCCATCTGATTGACTTGAAATAGGTCAGTCAATATATGAATCTGGAGTTGACTGAATTCTGTTGGAAAATTGCATCTAAATGTGCAGGTGATACAACACATTTCAGATGTTAGTATCAATTATTTCACCACCAACTATTTCACATCATTGTCATTTTCCACAAGTGCCTATACTGTTCACTTTGAGGGTAAAATTTGGATGTCTCCTGAGAAGATCAAGACCTTACACCTTCGGCCGGGCACGGTGGCTCATGCCTGTAAGCTTCAGCCTATGAAGTGGCCAGGGCTAGGGATCGCGGTTCAAGTCCCACCTGGGGCCCGTAGTGAGACCTAGTTCCAAAAAAATAGCTGGGCATGGTGGCGCGCGCCTGTCATCCCAGCTACCTGGGAAGCTGAGGCTGGGGATTGCTTGAGTCCCTGGTACGCTGGGCAACGAGAGCCTGCAGTTCCACGGGCAAAAATAGCAAGACCTAGCCTCAAAAATAAAAAAGACCTTACACCTTAAACTCTTTCAGTTTTGGATACCATGACCCTACTTATCTTTCAAGACTGAACATCTGATTATGTATGTATTCTTAGAATTCCTTGGTGCTTTCCAACTATGCTGATTTCTGACTGTAACTGCCTCTCTGCCTTATCTTTTACTCTCATTTCAACCCAAAACTTCTTATAGATCTTCAGTGTGGTATGCCCTTCATCTCCAGTGTTATGTATGCTGTCACTTCTGCTATGCTCAGAATACTCCCCACTGCTGATGTAGAAGGGCCTAATTCTTTTCATCTCACATAACATTACCTCAGGGAAACTTACCCTGACACTGACTCTCCTGTGTTCCCTGGTTCTTACACTGTGCTGTAACTTATGTTTTACCAAACATTCATCTCCACCAGGTCAGGGTGTACCCTCTTTTTACTATGACTTTCTCAACCTTCAAAATATACCAACATTTATTAACAGCCTAGCAAATACCATTTAGGTCAATTTTGAATTTTTGCAAATATGCATAATATTTCTTAATTTTATACACATTTAACTTACTCTAATTTCAGAAGATAGAAGCTTCCTTTTGTTCAAGATTAGATTTTGTTCAAGATTAATTTTATACACATTTAACTTACTCTAATTTCAGAAGATAGAAGCTTCCTTTTGTTCAAGATTAGAACCTTCGCCTACACTCAGAATTCCTTACCCTGGACTCCTGAGAGAATTGGCCTTATCAGATATCCCTACAGTTCCAGTTTCATTCTACTTCTACTGGCTCTTTCTGATAGAGAACTTGTTACTGGGTTGTTACAGTTTTCCATTCATTTTCTTAGGTGCTGTGTGCCCTAATCGGTCCCCCTTTACCATATGGCACCCCCAAACCCTGCATTTCATCTTGAGCCCACGCATAGCATCCCTGATGCCATAGCCACCTATACTGTGGGTCTACTGAACAAATACTAGTAGAGCCTGACGAACATTTACAGTGTGGGTCATCTTGTTTCTACCTAACTTGGTGAGTCTTCTTTGCTTGGATGTCCTCTGGAGAGCATAGAATTCAATTACCTTTATACTTTATGCCTATTTTAGGAGTCTACCTACTTTTAGGCCACTTTGTCACCAGTCTTCCAGTTTTGCTCTTCCCAACTGCTTAAACTGTCAGATAATCTATCAACCACTTTGCATGTCAGTAGAGGTTCATTTCTCAACCTGTCTTTCAAGAGTGAACCATCAGATGAGCGGCCCAAAGTTCTAGCCATATTCCAGTTTATGTAAGGGCAACCTAGTGTCTTGGTCAAATGAAACTACATTTGTGTATAAAGTAAGATGTGGTGCATAATAGAGCAGTAGAGAAAGAATCAGGATCCTGGGGAGTTGTGGTAGGACTCCATTCTAAAATCACATGACTTCCACTGTGATAATAATAAGAAAGTATCAGAAATTCAGGTGACAGGTTTTATATAGTATGTGGTAGCAGCCATTGTGAAACAGTACATGTTCCAATAACAAGGGAAGAAAAAACTATATTGTCCCAAAGTTTATGTTCTTGTATTAGGCATTCATCACAATCTCAGTTTTGTTGTCCTTGATGCCCTACCTCATTTACATATTATTGTGCATTTTGTCATTTTCTTAAGGACCTGATTTATTTCTCCAACTAGAAAGCAAGCTCTTTGAGGTCAAGTATCATGTTTTAATTCTTTCTTATGCTGTCTGCTTTTTAGATCACTTGTTATTCAACTAATATTCGATAATTGTTTCAGTCTGAGAAATCTAAGACCTTTTAACTTGTGATTTATCAGGATGTAAATATTGTTTTTTAAAAAAGAAACTATCAGGTTAATAGGAATTTGTATGGGAGAGAAAGCAGGGATTCTTCTTGATATAGGAGTATGATTGTCCTAAATATGGCTCAAACCTCTACTGTACTTTTAGTTGCTGCTGGATCCTATTTGGCATATTAATAATTCATGGATGTGTATATGGGTTGATAACTTGATGTATTAAATTTGGTTCTAAGGCATTAAACAAAATAAATGAAACCATTGCAAATTGGAAAAGGGCACTATTACTCAATTTTAGCTGTAGAACACCTTGCCATAGTTTGAGAGTCACTACTATAAATCATCCAAATATCCCATAAATTTAACAACTCAGCATATAAACTTTATTCCCTAGATAGTATGTTTGGCAAGAACCCATTGTTTTTATTCATTAGAATTGTGCAAACATAATGTTTTGAAAATAATACATAGTCATTACAGGAAATTAAAGAAGTATAGAAAATCATAAGGAAGAAAATATAATTACTCATAATTCCAACACTCAGAAATAACTATTTTTAGTATGATGTACTATCTAGGCAGTCTTTTTTTTAAAAAATCTTTTTCCCACTTATATTCTATATTTTAAAGAAAAAGATAAACAGTAAAAAAGTGGGCAAGAACAGTCATTCGTAAAGCGCTATATCGAAATGGTCAGTAAATTCTTTAGTGTTAACGAAAACTGGCTATTTCTCAGGAAGCCCCGGTTCTGCCCCCTCTTATGTTACTTAGTCCCCAACTCTCTGTGAGGGCCCACAGTGCCCTATCCCTCATGACAGATAGACCTGGCTGCCAATATCACTCTTTATGCCCCATCTCCTCTTCATCCTGTCAGCCTCTGACATCCTTCATGCTGGGGTGCCCATACCCCTTACATTCATCCACACCCACATCTGACCCATGTGAAGATCTAATGACTCATGAATGACTCTGTTTAGGAAGGGGAAGGAAGAGAAAAGAGAAGAGGAGAAAGGTAAAGAGAACAATAAAATAAAACATGAAAAAAAAAAAACCCCATTTCATTTTCAGTGAAATATGTAAAAGATATAAAATATATTGAAAATAAAATGTGTTGGAAATTTTGTAAATGTGAAATAAGAATCTGGACCTGCATATACTCTCTGGTTCATAGTGGCTGTTGCTGGAACATTGGGCCTTGCATTTCTTTTTCCTTTTTTGCTTGTTTCACTTTTTAAAAGTAAATTAAAAAAAAAGTTTATTGTATAAATTTCATGTAAAACATTGTGTAAACTTGAGGTGTAAAATGTGTTACTTTAATACACTGTTTATGTTATATAGGTTGTAATATGATTGCTTTTCACATTACTTAATTATAATTTGATTTTATTGTCTGCTTTGTACTGTGCATTAGATTGCTACATCTTATTTACTATTCTTTAGGGGGTGTAGCCTCATTCTTATTCCCTTGTCTTATTCCCTTGTCCCCTTTCCCTGGTAACCACCATTTCACTCTCTTTTATACAGGCTTGACTTTTTTAGATGCCTATGGAAATGCTATCATTCAATATTTATCTCCCTTTGACTTACCTCACTTAGCATAAAGTGCTCAAGGTCCAGGCTTGCAACTGCACAGGCAGGATATTTCTCACAGACAAATGTCTCAATTTTCTTTTCTCTTCCTCCTTTCCTCTAAATCTTCATCTCCCTTTCTTCTTTTTAAGGGGAGACCAATGCACATAATCAGTGTTTATGATGGGAAAACAACAAAAATAATGAAATATTTTAAAATATTTGAAAAGGTCTGATTAAATCCAACATCTGTGTTTTTTTTTTTGTGTGTGTGTGTGTGTAGAGGGTAACCCCCCCCCCAATATGCTTTTTAGAATGACCTGAAAGTTAATTATTTAACTTAAATACTTTTTTTGAAGCTAACCTATCCTGGGGGGTTGGGGAGATGGGGGATGGGAGGGGGTTAAAAAAAAAAGCCATGCATTTTATCTGTGAATTGCTTGTATTTCAGGATATATATCTTTTAATTGCTAACTAATATCTCTGACACTTTCCCATTTGGCTTATTGATTCATTAGAAGAGAAATCATTCAACACTGGGGTAATGTGGAAATAGTGGGGAAAAAAAGAAAAAAGATTGCTGATCTTTTTTACACACTCAAAGTCTAATAAAAATTTCATCTAGTTCAGCTGACTCAAAGCTAGCCAAAAAGCAGATTCACAAAGATCAATCTCTACTTACATTTCCATTTTGCAGACATTGGTGAATTGTGGGAGGTTGATTATAATTGGCCTGTCTTATGAAGTTGCATACATGTAAATGCTTTGTAATGTGTCTCTGTGTATACTAACACAGCCCTGTAATTAATATTAGTTACCTACACTTGTGCAAGGGTTTGTTTTCTTGATGGAGTTATGTCTGGCAGAATTAATTTCTCATTTTACACGTGGCTGTTGAAAACAGACTCCTTTGAGTAGGATTTATCCCATGAAGTCATACTTTTTCCTCTTTGGAGCTTTCACCAGTGGGCGTTTTATTTCTTTGTATTAGTGATTTTGGCCCCAGGAAGCTTTTTCCCTCTTTGGTTTCTGAGTAAGCTCACTGGGTCTCCTTAGATTCCAGCTATTGAGATTTTTTTGCCTGTTGAAAAACCTTTCATATGACTGTGTAAAGTATCACTGTGTGATACTCTTGATTTTAGACATTTTTCCACTTCTTTTGTTTGAACTTGTTTTCATCCTCATGTCCACTGACATTATTTTAATGGGCCATTTTCAGGGAGATTAATTATACCCTTGGCACATCTGCTTCCCCATTTGAACATTTTCTTTCTGTGTCAGTATTGGAAAAATCATAGAAAAACAGTTCTTACAGCTGCCTCAGTTACCAAGACAACAAAACGAAGAAATAACTGGCTACTTTCCCCCCTCTCCTTTTCTGAACTACCTTCCCAATATGGTAATCTCAATCCTAAAAGCAGGGATCTGTTTGAGATTACTAGGTGAGTAGTTACTGATTAAAATTTTTCACAAGGATATGACATGCCCCCAGTGCAGTATGAGATCAAAGTAGGGTTTTTTTTGTCTTCATGTTTTCTTTTGAAGTATTTTTTAAATTACATAGGTAATATATTTATACATGTTTCATATAAGAATGTAAAACTTTATAGAAATCAAGTGTAAGTCCCACTTGACCAATATTAATATATTGTAGTGAATATGATTTAGTAAATTGGCTCAGAGTGAATTTGAGAATAGCAATCTACTCAGATCAGTAAAGACCACATGTTAAATATATGTTAAAAGTATAAAAACAACCTTTACACATTTATACAGCAATGTTTCTTG
>PVHY01007463.1:0-67289 GCA_004024945.1 Uropsilus gracilis
GTGCTCCAAAAGCAGTACAGGAATGATAAACAGCACGTTATACGAAGTCCGGGGAAATCACACCATCATCAAGGATGAGGAAATGGATCAAAGAAAAAAAAAAAAAGAAAAGAAAAGACTAAAGGACTAAACAAGGACAAACAGCAAAAAGAAAGGAGGCAAAGAGACCAGGGGAGATGTGGTGTGGGGGGGTATTCCCATGGGGATTAGAAGTTATACAATCATATATTGTAAAATAAGCAAAAATAAAAATTAAAAAAAAAATGAATCAGCAATGAGTTAAAATCATAAAACTCTTGAAAGCATAGCAATAAGACTTCATTTTCTTATATTTTGACAATAAATTCTTAGATATTACACCAAAAGTATGAGCAGTGAATGAAAAGAATGAATTGAACTTCACCAAAAGGCTTAACATTGTGCATCAAAAGACGTAACCAAAAGTGTGAGGGTTAAACTACAGAATAGGACAAAACTATTCCTATTTGTCTATTTGTCTGATAAGGACTTAATAGTTAATATATATAAAGAACCACCCAAACCCAACAAAAAGATAACCCAATTTAAGAAAAGAACTTGAACAGACATTTAAAAAATATATATATAAATGGATAATAGCTACATGAAAGATAGTAACATCACTAGTCATTAAGGAAATAAAAATCAAAACATTAATAAAATGCCAATTCAAACCTACTAGGATGGTTTTAATTTATAACTCTAATTTATGACCCTATGGGGAAATTGGAGCATTCACTGATTGATAGTGGGAGTATATAATGGTGTAATTTCTATAGAAAGAGAGTTTGATGGTTCCTAAAAATGCTAAATGTAAAATTTCTATCAAGTCCAGAAATTACTCTCCAGGTACATACTATAAATCATTGAAAACAGTCTCAAATGGATACTTTTATTTGATACTCATAATATTCACAATATTATAAGCATTATTTAAAATAACTTAGAGATGAAAACAACAAAAGTGTTTATATTGTAGATGAATTAATGAACAAAATGTGGCATGTATACATAACAAAATATTAAGCCATGAAAAGGAGTGAATTTCTGATAAGTTCAAAGTATGTATGAGTCTTAAAAATACGTTAACCAGAAATATGGACAGTTACTCTACTACCAAGTAGTTCAAAGTATACAATGGGGAAAAGAAAACTCTCTTGAACACATGAACTTTGGAAAGTTGGATAGTCATATGCCAGTGAATGAAACTAAACCACTATCTCTCACCCCTTACAAAAAATTAACTCAAAATCAATTACAGACTTATATATAAGGCCCAAAACCATGAGATAGAAAAAAAAAAAATAGACAGAACACACCAAGTTATTTGTCTCAAAGGTGTCTTTGGGTTTTCAGCTCCAACAACCCAACAGCAAGGGTATTCAAAACAAAAACATTAGACTACATCAAAACTAAAGGCTCTTGCACAGTGGAAGACACTATCAATAAACAAAAAGATACCCTAAAGAATGGGAGAATATATTTATGCATATCTTGAAAAAGTGCTAATATCCAACATCTACAAAGAACTATACAACTCAACAACAAGAATGATAAAATTCATTCAAAAGTGGGCAAGAGAATTAAATTGACATTTTCCCAAAACAGACATACAGAGGGTCAGTAGACATACAGGCACATGAAAAATGTCATCACTTACCAGAGAAATGCAAGTGAGAACCACAAAGAAAGCCCACCTCACATTTGAGAGAATTACTCAAATTAAGAAGTCCAGAAACAAGTACTGGGGAGGATAGTAGTAAAGGAACTCTTACATTCTTAGTGAAAATGTAGACTAGTTTGGGCCCTGTGTAAAACAGTAGGGAGGTTTCTCAAAATATTAATAGTGAACCTACATATGATCCAGCAATCCCACTACTATTTATCTCCCTGAAGAATGGAAACCACAAAATGATGTATGTACTTTTATGTTCACTATAGCATTATTTACAATAGACAACTTGGGTTGTTGTGGAAACAACCCAAGTACCCAAAGACAGATGAGTAGAATAGAAGAATGTATTGTGTGTTCTCGTATATACACACAGTATATATGCACACATACACATATGCACACACACATATATATGCACACATACATATAGAATGGAATCCTCAACTAAGAAAACAGTGAAATCTTGCTATTTGTAGGAGCATAGATGGAACTGGAGAGGATTATGCTAAGTTAATTAAGTCTCAGAAGGAGAAAGACAGACACCAGATTATTTCACTCATATATGAAATATAGAGAGACAAAACAAAGGAACCAAAAAAGTAAACCAAAACAAACCCTAGTAATAAGATTTTAAAGCTGAAACTAAAAAATGACAACTGTTGAATTTATGATAACTGGATGTGTCTAGAAGAAATCATATTAGTAGAAACAAGTCAGAAAGAAAAAGAAACCAAATGGTTCCGCTAATATATGGGATATAGGAAAAAAATAAACAAAAGCCATGAGGAAAAGTCAAAACAAGCCAACCACCTAACTGAAGCACACAACTTGGGGCAGGGGGAAAAGAGGGAGAACAGTGGGGAGAGTGAGGGGTGTGAATCCCTGGGATTGCAAAGATGTGAAATTTATATATAAATAAATTAAAAAAAAATAAAGTTATAATGTGATGATAATTTGATATATGTATACAGTGTAAGACATTTCCCACCTACATCAAGTTAATTTAATCATCTGCTACCTTCCATATTTAAAAAAAAAAGAAATAAAGAAAAAGACAGAAACCTAATGATTTTACTAATATATGCACAACCAAACAAAAGTACACAATGGAGGGTGAGGTGGACCAGCTGGAGCAGCCAGGGAGGGGTGGGTGATTCCCAGGAACTACAATGGTATGAAATATATATAATATATAGCATATCTATTATATATATTTCATATATATATATATATATATATAATAAAAAACAAACAAGCAAAAAAAATAAAACCCTGAAGACTATCAGAGCAGACAAGTGGGAACCGGGAATAAAAGGAAAACTGGGCCCAGTGGAGTGTGATAGTGGACTATGGTGGTGACTATGGTATGGTAACAGATATATGAAGTCGGAACCTGCACTTGTGAATCATATATGTTGTAAAGCAATGTCACCTCAACAAAAAATAATACAATGAAAGTTGTTTGCTAAGTGGTATTTGGTACAAACACAAAAGGGTAAATATTGTATGGTCCACTTTCATGAAATAATTTAGAATATACAAATTCATACACACAAAACAGATGGAGCTTACCAGGAGGAGTTGGGGAAAGAGGAGTTGGAGAAATTACTTACTGGCTACAGAATCTCTATTTGGGGTAGTGAAAAACCTTTGAGAATAGAGTTAGAGTGATGATGGTTGTACAACATTGTGAATTTAACACCACTGAACTGTTCACTTAAAAATTATTAAAATGGTAGCAAATGCATTCATATATGCATATATATGTTACTTCATTGCCCTCTATGAAATAGAATAGCAGGGTTTGAAAGTTTAGCCTAAATGTTAATTTAAGGCTAGTAGAAATGAATATCTATTACCAGGAAGATAATTTAGGACTGATTATAATGAAAGAATAGGAAACAACAGTGTTTCCTAAGAACCATGAGGGGAAAAAAACATATTTCATCTTTGGTTTAGTAGGTTCCTATTCTTAAAAACAGAATGCAGCCAGGACCCCAATATAGGCAGTATTAAAATTTAGGCACTGATGCCATTATCTGTGTCTGAAAAACACAGAGGTACAAGAGGCCTAAACAGTGCTTTTACTTTGTGGCAAATTCCTGGTGTGGACCCTGGAAGAGAGAATGTATCAGAGGGTGCAGAGAGGGAAATTGGAGCCTTTGGCTTTTAGGGGAAAATAAGAGCCATAAAAACGAAAGGAGCAGAGACTAGAGAGACAGACTTTTGGAAAGAGAGACTTTTGGAGAGACTTGAGAATGGCAGGTGGATAAAGAAAAGCCTGAGTGGCCAGGCTGTGCAGAAACCTCCTGGAAGAGTGAGCTGGTGGTGGCAAAGAGCAATGGTGACTAGAAGTAGAGTGGCTGCTGTGGAGAATGTGGCACTGCAGCCAGGTGACATAGTGAGCTGGTACCTGGAGATGGCCAGGAATTTGGAAAGCTGATTTGTGCATCAGCAATTGTGGAAGAGGTTTGAAGAGCCTTGGAGAAGCAGAGCAGTTTGGAACACTGGAGACAGAAGACTCTGGAGCAAGACTGGACTTTAAGTACCTGCTTCAGGTTTGCAGGAGCAAAGGGCACCATCATGGACATATGTCTTTGGGACCTTTGGGACTGAAATTGGTGACTGGGGTAAGATAACTGGCCATTTGTGGCTTTAAGGACTTTTTGTTTTCTTTGTTAATATCCTCTTGTAAATAAACCCTGTTGTTAAACTGTATTTGACTGTTACCCATGGGTGGTACAAACCTAAGGGAACCTAGGTGGCAAAAGCCGCATTTTTAACTGTGGCTTCTGGTTGGTTGGAGGTTTCTATTCCTTTTTGCACCCGAGTTCAAGACTTCTCTGAAAGAGGTACAGAAAGTCTTTGTTACCACTGACAGCTGATTAAGGTGACCCACACCAGACAGAATATTCGGGTTGGAGGTTTTTGTGTTTTCTGAAATTAATTTTATGTTTTTAAACAACCTTGCTTATTTTTTCACAAAATAGGATTTCTCCCCTTAGGTGTGGTCACCATTGTTCTGGTGGAAGTTTTCCATTAACCTCATTTGAGTTTTCTGCAGGAACTAAAAAAAAAACTTTCAAGACTGTCATACATAATTGTCTTAGATAGTGAATCTTACTGTTTTTGTTAACAGCCAACATTCAAAAAACGTAACAGATCTCAAAGGCAAAAATGTTTGGTCAAGGGGCAGGCATAATGCCTCATGCCTTTAATCACAGCCTACAGAGCAAGGCCACGATTAGGAATTGCTTGAGTCTGTGGGTTCAAGACCTGCCCAGGGCAACATAGCGAGACCTAGCCCCAAAAAATAGTTGGGCGTGGTGGTGCATGCCTGTAATCCCAGCTATTTGAGAGACTGAGGCTGGGGATCACTAGAGTCTGTGGTAACCTGGGCAACATGAGCTGCAGTTCCCTAGGAAAATATTGAGACCTAGTCTCAAAAAATTTTTTTTGGTCAATTTTCTCCTTTTTTTTTGTACAAAAGTGGGAATAACATCTACCAATACCTTCAAATAATATCATTTATCATTTTGACTAGGGTTAAAATTTCATAAGTATATAGCTTCATAGTTTAGGGAAATTTGAATACCTAAAACTAATTTCGATTTATCTTGTAACCTTAACCTTTTTTGGAGGACATGAAATGGGCAGAAATAGCAAGAAATAGCCAGTAACATGTTTTTATGCACTTACATTGCAACTGAGCAACACATTAAAAAGATCTCTAGAACTGTGCTTATTAATATTAATAAACCTTATTTGTGATTTGCAATAACATTGTTGCCAGAAATAAAACATCCTATGGGTATCCTTTCCTTTTTATTGTTCTTGTGACTATTCGGTTAGAAGAGACTGCAGCTAAAAATCTCATCACTCCTTCATTATTTACTCAGTTGCTTAAAATAATATCAGGAACAGTTGCATTCATATAATTATATTCAGCTCCAATCCTTTTTCCTTACTTGTCATTATACTAATTTTGACTTCTAAAAAGAGGTGTGATGGGAAGCTACCACACCTTAGGGAAGAAATTCTATATTGTCAAAATATTAACAAAGATGTAAAACAGTTGTGTGGAATTCTCAATCCTCCTTATTCTCTGAGCTATTTTCTCCTGCCCAGAAGTTCCCAGAAGTCTTTCAGGTGAGATAGGGTACAAATGAGGAGTGAGGAGACATCATACCATAGACAAAAGCCAATGTGTTGGTATGAGCAAGATCAGCTAAAATCACTTACTTGTAAAGATAAACAGAAATAGAGAATAAATGAAGAGTAAAAATAGTAAAAATAGAGAATAAAGAGGATATGCTGTTCTACCAAGTCCCGGGAAATTGTACCCTCACCAAGGATGAGGAAATGGATCAAAAAAAAAAAAAAAAAAAAAAAAAAAAAAAAAAAAAAAAAAAAAAAAAAAAAAAAAAAAAAAAAAAAAAAAAAAAAAAAAAAAAAAAAAAAAAGACTAAAGGGCTAAACATGGACAAACAACAAAAAGAAAGGAGGCAAAGTGACCAGGGGAGATGTGATGTGGTGGGGGTGGGGGGGGTATTTCCATGGGGATTAGCAGTTATACAATCATATATTGTAAAATATGCAAAAATTTAAAAAATTATTAAAAAAAAAAGAAATGACTGTGAAACTAAAAAAAAAAAAGAGGGTAAGTTTTGATTAGCAAGAACTTTGGGGCCCCTCCAACGCCTCCAACAATAGCCTTGATCACTGTATCCTAGCTTGTACCAGATGATATCACATCCTTATGAGGCATCCCCACATGTACATTCCCTACATGTTTGCCCATCTTCCTCAAATCTTATCTTCCACTTGCTTCTTAATAAATAAAAGACTTCCCTTAGATTGTGGCTGCTACACCATGACCAGCCCTTCAAGGGAGTCTAGAGTACAGCCACTCTGGGCTTCTCATTGCTCCAACAAATTTGGACTTTGAGTGATCTCATCTTGTGTACCCCAAACTCTGATGCCCAGCGAGGAGGCACAATGGTATTTCATTTTTTAAAAACGAGGGTGATAAGGTGATGAGAGAATCCCAGGGTAGATAATGATGTAAAATAAAATAAATAATATAATTTAAAAATAATAATAATAATAATAATAATAATAATAAAATACAGGAAAAACAAAGGGCAGAAAGTGCTAAATTCTGGCTCAGGTAGACAGGTCAGGGATTTTGTCTTCAAGGAGCATCATAAATAGAAAAGAATTGGATATGTTAAGCTGTGGCAAACTGGAGATATTAAACATGAGCAAAACTGTTCAAAACTGTTAACATGGAGAAATGCTTTATAAACTCTGGAAAAATTAAATTCATGCTTTTCAAAAATAATAAAAATAAAAAAGAGATGATAAATAGTAAGTGAAAACTAATTTAGAAAGAACTGTTGATTTATTTTATGCAAAAATGTGTCTCTGTGTACAGATGTTTAGTTTAGAATTCAGTCTTCAACTATGATTCTGTAGTTATTCTTTAAAATAAATAACTGTTACCAACAATAAAAAGAAATTATAAGTGCATACCTGTGAAATATAAAATCCTCACAAGGATAAGCTGTACAATAGAGATAAAGATATACACAAGAAACAAATATAGGCACATTACAACCTGTCTCCCAACCTTGTGTTCCTATTCTAGTCTTGGAAAAGGACATAACAAAAACCTGGTGAAAAGAGAGGGAGGTGGGAAATGTTAAGTAGGAGAAAGCATTTACCATGTTATTAATGGAGTAAACAAACAGAGGAGAATGACTGAAAAGCACTAAGAAGAAAACAGGATAAACTTATGAAAAAAAAGAAAAAAATAATAGAAAGTAAATGAGTACAGGGAAGTAGAATTTCCTTAGAAGAACCATACAGAATGAGTGGAATTGGGACCCACCAGTGTTTTTCTCACATGCTGTTTATTGGCCTGAGCATTATGTGGCTATGTTAGATGGGTCATTTTCATCACTCTGCTACCTCATTAGACTCAGAAGTCATCTCAACCGCCTGAATCTATAATAGGTGTTCATTGTTCATGTTTTACTTCCTGCTGAGAAGTTGAAAACCAGTATGAGGGCTTTACCACATTCTATGTAGCTGGAAACACCCCAGACATACCAGGACCAATAACATTTGTAATAAGTTAAATATTTTGAAATTCATTTTAACTGTTGCAATTAACAGAACTTCATCAAAGCGATTGGCTAATTTGACAATTGCTGAAATGAGTTTCCATTAAGTCTATTATAGGAAGTGTTTTGTCACTGATTCAGCTAGTCATTGATTCAAGTACATGCTCTGTAATATGTTACAACCTGCCTCATCTGTGAGTACTTATTTAAGACAATTCAATATACAGCTTGAAAAGTTACACTTTTCAGGCAAGGATTTTTCTTCTCAGAATAAGATTTTTACCATAAAATACACTGAATATTAAGATGTGGTATTTCAATCTCAAGATTCAGGCAAAAAAAAAAAAAAAAAACTCACTCATTCATTCAAAACAGGTTTATAGTCAGAGAATAGTTTACATAACAAATTTAAAACTGCACACTATAATGGATACCCCAAAAACGTTTACTTTCATGTACACAAGACCAGCAAAAGGGATAAGGCAGCAGTTTTAGATAATTATTCAAGCCATCTATTTCAAGTGTTTGGGGGGTGATGCCAAATGATACTTTATGTGTAGATTTGACTACAAGACAATTATGAGCTTCAAAATGGCTAAAAAAATTTTATAAAGAGAAAAATGCAGAAAGAACTTACCATCCAAAGTATAAGTTTCTCATATCCTTTTCTACCACCTGCCATATACTGTCTTTTATTACAATACATTCTAAATATAAACTGCTTTTGCCTTCTTTGTACTATTTATTAATTACAAGAAGTTGTTTTATTGCTCAATTTATGTATTTCTCTAAGAATAATGTTTGGATATTTCAAGCTTTGGGGCCCATCGTCATAAAAGCATCACAATTTTCCCATTAAAGTTTATGGATTTTCTTTTCACTTAATGGCTCTTCACTTGGTAGAGGCATTTCACAAATGAACTAAAGTCATTATGCAAAGGAAGGTATTGATGCAATAAATGAGATAAGTAAGTTATAGTCCCAACTTCAAAAGAATTTGCAATCTTTTAGAGAAGATAAATGAATTTGTGTACAAGAGCGTATAGCATGTAAACACTTATGTGACCTATAAAGAAATTTAACTGATAAAAAAATCTTATGTGACATGCATACCAAAACTTAAAACTTTAAAAGCTTTGTCTTTTTTAAAAGTTAATATGAAAATATACACTATCATTTCTCACTACCTTATTTGATTTAAAAATGTGTGATGATCAAGTGATGGGAATGGTGTCACAGAGAAGAACTAGGGCATAAAGTGCCTTGAGCATATATAAGTGGGTTCCCTAAAGGGGCAGTTAATTGATAGTCTTTTTTCATGATTTACTTAAAGGAAAATATCCCTCATTCCACATTTTCTACAAAAGACAATAACAAGTTTAAGAATAATTGGTACAAAGACTTAGACTCTACAGTATGAACACTTTTGCAATTGGAAACAACCAACACCAAAAGAAATGATGTTGAATAGCAAGTCCAGTAGATTCATCCTAGAAGATAGTCCTTTCCTTGCTAAACATTGTATGAGAGGGTGTGGAGAGTCTAAAATCTTCTTATTCTGTAGAAACAAGTATTTGAAAAGGAAATTCATGGGCTTTGGAGGAAATTCCAAGAAAGTTTAGATGACAAGTGAAGTGAGGTCAGTCAACTCTACTATTTGAGTGGAATCTAGAATAAGTCATCAACAGTGGTACAAGCAAATGACCGACCACCTTGTTTGGAACAGTTTGAGATTCAAAAAAGTGGAAGAGAGGATAACACTGAACCAGGACACAAAGAGTTTCTGGAAAGTCACTCTACCAATGCTTGTGACCAGGATGTTCAGTTGACCCTGTGGTTAGGCATTAACAATACCAGTGTCATGTATAGACACAATCATAGATTACACATATTTTTCAGTATGTTCACTCCATAATGAGGTCATTTCTACCCAAAAAACTCTTATATTTTGTCCTAGGTTTAAAAAAAAGGTAAATAAGAAGAAGACAAACAAACAAACTATAGGTTTTGTTAGGGGAAGTTCTTGAACAAAAATGGACATTGTATATTGTGTTTCTGAACTTAATGGACATTATATATTACATCCTGATTTACTGATAAATAGATATAATATTGGTTCTCTTACAGAGTGAACAGAACCACTATGTAAACATTCTTACATTAATCTCATTATACTAAGAATTGTGCATTAGTGTTTAAAAGTTATTTCTTCAAATAGATTTCTTTAGCACTAGGATTATCTCTATTTAAACTGTATCATCATTCTAAAATTGATCACATCAAGGGAACTAAGATTTTGCAAGTCCCTGTTATTGCTAAGTATTCTATGAGTGTCTCTCATGTATGGTCTTTGCTCTCCTCTATCCTGCTCCATGTCCTAGGACTTGACTTACAAGCACAAATTTATCTAACCTTTGATGTTTAACTGGGTTTGACAAATGCCCCGTACAGATTTGGAGAGTAAGAAAAAGATGGTGTTGGTGCATTTATTCCAACTGCTCCCTGTCTACTTTGACAGTGTCTGTATCCTTCACCTATGGCCTCAGTTCTGTCAGGTGCCTCCTTCCCCAAGGTCATAGCACTTACAGCCTCCAATAAGGACTCCTCCCTGCTCCCAAGATCTTGTGCTGGAAGCAAACAGGTCTTCCTGCTATTGTCTCAGCATCCTCTCTTGGTTCCTTCTTCTCTGCAACCAGTCCTTACATCAAAACCTCTTCAATTTCCCTATTTCAATGAGTCACAGGTTTCCTTTTGGCAACAATTTGTTTTCCATACATTACTTTCTCTTAAATTATTTAACTCCCACCACACTCCTGTGAGAGCTGTCACTCTAGTGAGTGATCAACTCTAATGGTCACAAAATAGAGTCATAATCATTATGTACTGTAACTTAGATTTAAATCTACATTTGAATGACTCCAAGTCCTTGATTCTTTCACTGCATATACTTTATTATGGATGGTTTGTTAGTATTTAGCACCATTACCCATGCATTTACTATTTTTCCTATCTTGCAAGGAAACTGATCACAAAACCATATCTCCTGTCCACCACCCCTCACATATATTTACCTTACTGCCCATATTGTCATGATTTTATTCTGCCACTGTCTTCATCAAAGTATCTTAATTTTTCTAGAAGGTTCTGTCCATAGCACTCAAAAATTAAAAATCACTGTTACATTCCTTTCAAGAGTTTCCCAGAAAGTCCATTTTTAATGAGCATAAGACTATTTGACTTTTTCAAAAGATAATCTCAAGTACACTTTGATCCCTCTGACTCTCTCATTTCCCAACTTAAAGCTGTCTTTGTGCTTTACCCCAATTCTAAGAGCTCTTTTGTGAATTTTCTGTTCAGTTCTTTATCTGACATCCCATACTGAGGTAATTTATACCTTATATGTAATTTATAACAGTGACATTTGTAAAGATCTAGCTTTGGGCAGCATAGATGTTGATAAAGATTGGAAGAAAAGTAGTTGAAATGTAAACACAGGGACTTGACTCTGTAACCACTTGGTAAATAGCACATGATTTTGGTTCTGATAAGTTATAATGTTGAAAAAAATGTGACAAACTACCCAGCTCAAATATTGTCACTTGATCATTAATGTTTAATGTAATCGCTGATGCTTTGAGCACCAAAGCATTGCTAACTTTTTAATTAATCAAAACTAAAATTTTTGAATTGGTATTTTATTGTATCTTCCTAAGCTTATTTTTAAAACTTTTGTCATTTAGGTTTACAAAATATGTTAGTGAGAACATTAACAAAAATAATAGATTTTTATAGCATCATATTATAAGAAATTACTAAATTGTGTTTAACATTACAGAAAAGTTTTAAAAAAGCAATTTGCCTTTACATGGCATTATTAACCAAAATTTTTTAAATTATTGATGAGGATTTTTTTAAACTGTTCAGCACAGGTTGTATTATCATCTAAATGAAAGATATTATAACTCTACTTTTCCCCCCCAAAAATTAAGAAGATAATTTTTAAAAACTAGACACAATAAAAGCATAAACTTTTATGAAATCACCAATGGATTTGTTCTTTAGGTAAATGATATATCTCAGAGATCTACAGTGAGAATTTAAAATTTTAAATTACGTATTTGGGAGCAATCATGAAAATATGAAAGAGAATTAAGAAAGAGTTTAGAAAATTTTGGAAGTAGATTTTCACCTTTTATTTTGTTGTTTATATTTATTACTGTCCTTTGGGAGCTCTTGAATAAATGTGGTGTAAATAGATGCTAGTATTTAAATTCTTCTGAAGCTGACTCTCCCAGTTACTTACTTCTCCCCTGTATCTCTGTGAATCATAGCATATCTAGTTGATTCCATAGCAAATGGACCTCACTACTATTATACCACTCCACATCTTGCATGTGTATGTGAAATTGAGTTGTATGCTTCTTTAGATTCATCCCTGTTTGATCTCAAAACTTGTTATTATAATAACACAATGTTCATGTTTCAGAAGTTAATGTTACATAATTCCAAATGTGTATAACTCAAGATGCAAGTTTTTAATGAAAAAGATTGTTGCCATAAAAAAAAATTAAATACATCAGAAAGCAATTTTTTAAAAGTGAGATCAAATCAAATAACCATGAAGAGATAGGGGGAAAAGTTTAAAGTTATGGAAAATGATTTGCTCTTAGATTTCAAATAATTTTTCTTAGAGAAACAGATACTGGACAACGTAGGAAAATGAATTATGAGTATAAGTTTTCTGAGAAAGATGATCTGGAAGTTCAATCACCAGACTAATACTCCTAGAAAAATCTTTGCGTCTAGTATAAAAGACTGGTAAATGAATAGACATATATATACATACATATGTATGAATAGGTTTATGAATAACATGTTATAAACTATATATATTTGAAGGAAAATTAAAAGAATAGGTCTCATGAATCTTTTTCATGATTATCTCATATGACAGATTTTTTTGATTAGCTAATTGTGATAGTTAATGTTAGATGTCAATTTGACTGGGTTCCTGTCACCCTCAATATTAAGAAAAAAATTTTCTGGTTATGTACATGAGGGTGTTTTGGGAGAGATTAATATTTGAGTGAGTTGAATGTGTAAAGCAGTTGTCCTCCCTAATGTATTGAAATCTGACCAGAACAAAAAGTCTGACTCTCCCATGAGTGAGGGAAATTCTCCTGCCTGAATATTTGTCCTGGGATATTGCTCTTTTCCTCTTTGAGATTCAAACTGAAATATTAGCTCTTTTTGTGTCTTTTGTCATACAGTGTTTGCACTGAAACATAACACTATGAACTCTTCTGATTTTCAGGTCTTTTGACTTAGACTGGAATGATACTATGAGATTGACTGCCAACCTGGGATCTTGAATTTGCACATTTAGGAAATGGCAGAATAAGACTGAGTATCAGATAATAAGAGAAAATTCAGAGGAATGTGGCATCATTCAAGCACCAAAAAGAGTATTTTGAGGAGTGCCAGTTTTTTTATTGCTCCTCTTCTACCCTACCCTCCCCCCAAAAGATAAAGGAGTAAAGGTTAAGACAATTCCCAAAAAAGAGAGCAATATCGTTACAAAGAAATATCTCCATAAAAAGACAAGTCTCAATGTTCCCTGCCCCATCTAATGAAGAGTGGAGTTGAACAGCAGGCAGAAGCTAGAGAAGACTTGGAGGAGATACATGGAGCAGAGAGACACATTAAGAGGGCCTATTTACTACTCAACTCTGGACTTGCACTAGAGGTTGGGGAATTTGGAGGGGCCTTGTGAATTAGAGACACATGGGGGGAGGCTGTTATCTTGATTTATACTTTAATTTTTCTTCCTTCATCCAAACTTACCTGGTGGCTTCTGCCCCTTTCCTATGGTTTCTACCAGAAAGTGCCTTAGACTTGTGGCAAGTTTTCAGGTCCAGCAGCCATACTTTCGACCAATCCTGTTTGACTGGGAATTTACCCATTAAGGGTTGGGTAACTTTGGATGTTTTATTGAGAAACTACTATCCATTCTTCTCTTTCAATGCACATTAAAGTCCTCTCACACTAAAAGTATGCTTTGCCTTTATGGGGTAGCTGGCAGAATCCCTTTAGAAAATGGAATTTGGGGCTCCAATGGCACCTCTCAATCAGTAAAATAATACAAAGATCTAATGTGACGTTGACAGAAGTAACTCAAAAAGTGGTAAGAACTAAATTATAAGGACTAAGTTATTCTTATAAATAAGAATAAGAACTAAATAATAAGGATTGAAAAGATATTTGTACTTCTGGATAAGAAGGTATATTGACTGCCATGGTTACTTCTATTCCCTTGTATAAAACTATTAATAAGATAGGAAAAGATTTCACAAAAGTTCTTGACATCAAAAGCACCACCCACAGAATCATGTAGTATCACTGGGCAAAGTCAAACCACCAGCACCCTTGTACAGTGAATCACCACCAAGTGGTACCTTCTGTACTCTTGCACAGTGCTATAGTCATACCACCTACAGCTCTCATAGCACTGCAGCCAGGCACTAGATCCACAGGCACATACTGTAGTTAGTAGTGATAGCAACCCAGATGCTTCACTAGTTTCTCCTGAGGAACTGTGATGAGTTAATTGCTGAGGCCCAAGTCATCATCAACCAGCTGCTCTCATTGTTTCACGGGCTATTGTCAGCACATCACACACTGGCACAGTGAACACTACATGACAGAAAAACTAGGCATATTAGTGCACAACTCAGGACAACAAAAGAAAAACAGATGCCAGACTGCATTCACTGAGCACACCTTAGTTCACCACCAAGGCCAAATCCAACCAAAGCACAATTGCCTGGCAGGGTTGATATTACAAGCTGGCATGACAGTGTTGCTCTATTACCCTATTACCGTAGGCAAATGGGTCAAAGATACAAATGGGGCACATTTGGACTAACTGACTTAATAATTCAGGGAAACAAGATATCAGGATATGAGGATACATCACCCATATAAAACCAAACCCTCAGCACTAGAAGAGTCAATAGTGTTTCCTAAAACATAGAAATAAATATAGAACCAGGTAGAAGGAGAAGACAGAAGAGCATGTCCCAAAAGAAAGAGTGCAACAAAACTCCAGAAAAAGACCCTAAAAAAAGAGACAAAGAAGCCACCTGGAAAAGAAAAAAATTCGATATAATGGGTTATAAAGATGCTCAATGATCTTGGGTGGAAAGTGGATGAACTAGAAAAATTAAAGAACCTCCTAACAGCAGTCATAGAGCAGAAGAATGCAAGAGAATGAACATACACAATACAGTGGTCCAACAGAGTAACACATCTGTTGGAAGATAAAGCATTAAACAAAAGCAAATCAAAAAGCCCAATCAAAAAATGGGGAGAAGAACTAAAAAGACACTTCTTCAAAGAGGAAATACAAATGGCCAACAGGCACATGAAAAATTGCTCAACGTCGCTAGTAATAAGGGAAATGCAAATCAAAACTACAATGAGATACCACCTTACACCAGCAAGAATGACTCACATCCAAAGAACGAACAACAAGAATTGCTGGCAAGGATGTGGAGAGAAAGGAACACTACTACACTGCTAGTGGGAATGTAAGCTAGTCCAACCACTATGGAAAGCTGTGTGGAGGACCCTTAAGTTAATGAAAATGGAACTACAGCAATTGCTCTCTTGGGAATTTATCCAAAAGAGACCTCAATGTGGGTACAAAGGGACACCTGTGCTCGTATGTTTACTGCAGTGCAATTTATAATTGCAAAGACATGGAAGCAACCTAAATGCCCTAAAACAGATGACTGGATGAAAAAAACGTGGTATATATACACAATGGAATATTACTCATCAATTAAAAATGACAAATACGACAAATTTATAACAACATGGATGTACTTAGAAGAAATCATATTAGCAGAAACAAGTCATAAAGAAAAAGACAGAAACCAAATGGTTTCACTAATATATGGGATATAGTGAAAAAATAAACAAAAGACCTGAGGAAAAGTCAAAACAAGCTAAGCACCAAACTGAAGTGCACAACTTTGAGCAGGAGGGAAAAGTGGAGGGGAGGAATGGGAGGCGGGGAGGGGTAAATCCCTGGAATTACAATGTTGTGAAATTTATATATAAGTAAATTAGAAATTAAAAAAAAGAAAGAAAGAAATCACCCAGAAAGAGAAGCAAAATGGGGAAAGAATTTTAAAAAAAGAAAGTATCTTGAGACATATGAAATAATATCAAGAGGATTAATTTCCACATTATAAGGATTCCAGAAGAAGAAAGTACCAGAACTATTTGAAAAAAGTTACTAAATCTTCACTATTTGGGAAAGAAAGCAAACGTTCAGGATGTGAGGGCGATCTGGTTGCGACATCTGTCACCCCATTGATCGACAGGGTTGATTCGGCTGATCTGGCTGGCTAGGCAGGTATCGCCTTCCTCCCTCACCGCTCCATATGATTCCCTCCTGAAACTGCATGCTCAGTGGAAGAGGACAAGAACCATCCTTCCCGGAAAAGAGACGGACCGTTCTTCTGTGGAGGGTATTTGAGTAACTGCGCTCCCCTGCTAGAACCTCCAAACAAGCTCTCAAGAAAACAAACGCTCAGTACAGGCCACCAAGATTGTTCCAAGTAGGAGGGGACCCAAAGCCCACATGGAGACTCATTGCAATTAGAATAGCAAAAATTAAAACTAAAAGGAGGGTCTAATACCCATCTTTCTCAAGTTCTTGCAAAAAAATTGAAAAGGAATTGAAAAGGAATGAGTGTTTACTACTTCATTCTATAGGGTCAGGTAAGTGCAGTACAAATAGGAAAATAGTAGGTCAATATCTCTAAAGAAAATAGATATAAAAACACGGAGTAAAAACATTAGCTAGTCAAATACAATAAAAAAATCATATACCACAACTAAGTGGGGTTATTCTCAGGATGCAAGGGTGGTTAAACAAGCACAAATCCATCAGTGTGGTTCACCAAATCAACAAAATGAAAGATAAAAATTACACGATCATTTCAATAAATGCAGAAAACATTTAATAAAATTCAGTATGCATTTATGATTAAAAACTTGAAAAGAAACGAGCATCAAAAGAACATACCTAAAAATAATAAAGGCTATATATGACAAACTATAACTGCTATGATATTCAGTGGGGTAGTATGATGACTTCTTGTACTCTCAAGAGTAATACAAGGATACCTACTCTCACCACTGTTTGTAACATACTATTAAAGTACTGGCCAGACCAGTCAGGAAAGGAAAAAGAAATAAAGGCATCCCGAATGGAAAGGAAGTAGTAAAACTGTCATTTCATGCTGATAACATGGCATAATATATTCAAATCTGTTGTGTAAAGATAATGAACTAACAGACAGGAGAAAAAGAGTAAAAATAACATCACGTAGGATCTCACAAAAAGAATAGGATATCTAGAAATACATCTAATGAAGACCTGTACACAGGAAACTTGAAGTTGCTGTTAAAAGAAATTGAAGATACCAGGCCCAGCATGATGGTGCCTGCCTGTAAGTGGCAGCCTAGGAAGCCGCAGCTGGGGCCAGGGATCGTGGATCGAGTCCTGCCAGGAGCACGTAGTGAGACCTAGTTCCAAAACAATATAGTTGGGCTTAGGGGCATGCACCTGTAATCCCAGCTACCTGGGAAGCTGAGGCTGGGGATTGCTTGAGTCTGTGTTACCCTGGGCAACGAGAGCCTATGGTTCCACAGGCAAAAGTAGTGAGACCTAGTCTCAAAAAAAAAAAAAAAAATTGAAGATACTAAGAAACAGAAATCTGTGTTCAAGCACCAGAAGAATACCAAGAAAGATAATGTTTTCAAGCACCAGAAGAATCAATATAGTCAAAAATGACCATTTTAGCTAAAGCAATCTATAAATTCATTACAATGTCTATTAGAATTCTAATGCTATTTTTCACAGAAATAGAGCCAAAAAATCCAAAATCTTTTATTTAATCTCAAATACTGACCATGAGCTAATACTGAGGGGGAAAATGAGATATAATCCTCCATGGATTCCAGTAATACAACAAAACTATAGTAATCAAAGCAATGTGGTGCTAGAATAATAACTGGCACACAGATCAATGGAAGTGACACCCCAGAAATAAAACTACACACACACACACACACACACACACACACACACACACACACGGAAAGCTAATCTATAAAAAGGTAATAACAAGATACAATGGAAAGAGGAAAGTTTCTTAATAAATGATGCTGGGAAAACTCAAGCAACATGTGAAAATAATTAAGAGTTCTGGGGGAAATAATTGAGAAATGACTATATGAAAATTCAAAAAACTAAAGTAATTCCTAATACTGAAGGACACAAGTTTCTAGATTTAAATGACCCACTATATATGCAACTGTTACAGATTGTGTTTCCATGGCTATGGGAACAGGATCACTTTTCCCATTTCTCTTTCCATGCCACCATCTTACATTACTTTGGACTAAAATTCCCAGAATGTCATGAATTGGATGCAACAATTGGGGACTGCTGGAGAAAAGAGCAAATTAGATATATTTGGTATAGGATGAAGAGAAAGAAGAATCATGGAGAAGGTACTCCTGGTCGTTCTTCCTGTTCTGGTGACGTTAGTACTTTGGTAGAGGGACTCTTGAGAAAGCAGTTGTCATCCTGACCTCATGGTGGATTGGCATTGTACATTGTAAATATTGGATCTCTCCTTCTTTACCAAACTCTTGGGCCTTGTCCAACCTGTTGCTTATTTTTTCCTGCTAGCAGATGCCTTCAACTCAGACAGCTCAGCCTTGGGTCTTGCCTGACTGGCTGGAAATATGCCTACAAGGAAATAGGTGATTTCAGAGTTTGATGGAGTTATTTGAAATTTTTTGTCTTTTGTCTGTATCCTTCTAACTACTCACTGATAAAAAATCTTTCAGCACACTAAGAATCTTTTTTCTTTGCCTTTATGCTCAGAATAAAATGGATCTTAAATGCATTCTTAGAAAGGGCAACATGGGTTTTTTTCTCTTAAAAGTTTGAGGTTTCCAGTCATTCCCTCAGTTTTGCATGGTATCAGTCTTTTGGTTCCCTGACTGAAAATAAGCTTCCCTGTAACACAGTCAGACAATTGAAAATTAAAGTAAATAGGGGCCCTAAACATTTGAAGAGAAAAAAAATTAGGTCCCATATTAAAGCTAGATCCTAAATGGAATTCATAAGATTCCTGAATAGCATTGAGAAGACTTGGGTTCTGGGTAATAACATCCATTTTAGAGGAGAATGAAGAGAATCCATAGACAATTATGAGCAATTCTTATAATAATTGCTTGCTGTATAGCAAGGAAAGTGAGGATGTGGAATGAATCAAGAGTCTCCACTGCTGGGAAAACCTGAGGTAAACAGGACTGAAAGACAGTGAGAATTTATTACCAGCAAGAAGGTGGGCAATGAACTAGTGCTGACTTAGCCAATATGCCAATATTTGTTCCTACTAAAGGTGAAAAGATATGTGGATTTAAGCTGATGAAATGTATGCTTAAAATACCCAATAGAAGTGATCTCCACCCACAACAGAATTTTCTCATGGGACTTAGTTATTTTTAAAGCTTTCTTGTTTATCTGTTAGTTTCATTAAGAATTTTCTAAAGTGAGATAATTTCCTTACAGGTACTACTTAGGTACTAGGCAGTAATTTAATTTAATTTTATTAATTCCAAACTACATTGAATATTACTATTACATGACATAAACTATTTAAGCAATTGTCTTTGGTTGACAAAGACAGTCTTTTGAAACACTTGTGTGGTTCAATTGGCACTGGAATGCTTTGGGGGTTGGTGGAAACTACATTTAAGGAAATGCCTTGATTAACCATAGGCTAGAAGTCAGAACCTTCTGGGGTGTGGTGATCAGCAAAGCCAGTCACAAAAAAGATTGCTAAATTGCTCTTGTGAGAATTCAAGAGGAATTTCTTTTGTTTCTGAGAGGAAGAGTTGGGGAAGAAAGAGAAGCGAGGGAAGTGAGGAAATGGAATTGATGGTATGTGTTGTGTGACAGCAGGTAAAACAACCAGTAGAAGAAATAACAGGTGACCAAATGATTTTCTATGAAGCAGATCACTGAAGTCTCAGTGGTTACTCTCTACATTTCTATCACTAAATACTTTTTCCCTGGCTCAGTCTATACCAAATCTTACAGTGTACCACACTCACAAATGGGTGTACTTAGTGGCTTACAGAAAGCAATGTTTTTTTATGACTCATTAAACTCCAAGTTAGAGACAGCAAACTCTGAAGTATAAACCCAGAAATATATTTGAGCTTAAGAATGTTCTCCAAGGATGAGAAAGCTTATGACTTATACATACATTCTATAAAATGAAAATTGAAGCCTATAAAATGAAAATTGAACCTATTTATATGAACTTCTTTAACAGTTGATTTTTTTCTTTATTATTTTAACCTAAATCATGTTCACTACCAGCCACCACTAAATTTTATTTACTCTCAAAATGTGTATGATACTAATTATATATAATGAGTACTATGATTTTGTTTATTTGTTTCCCAGGCTTCTGAACTGAGGCCAGTTCCTTACTAAGAAAGGGATTTGAAAAATCTGATTCTATTGTGCCCAGTAAGTGTGTTTCCCCTTATTTTATGATGCTTAGTATCACTTTAAATAAGCCTTGTTACTGTTTCTGTTTTGCATGTATATACTAGATCTGTTCCTCTGTTCACTCAGTAATGTATGTGTACATATATATAATATATTCTTTTTCCTGTTACCTATTCATTATCTATTTTGCCTCATAACTAGATGTTTCTTCTCTGGCAGCTAGCCCAGATGATACAGAAGTGAAGTTATACCTTAACTGATCTTCCTTTTCCTACTTCTGTTTCTGAGTGTCATTTTTTTCTAGACAAATTTGCTTTTCAGCAGACTGTCACGGATTAAAAGATTCTGCTATATTAATTCAAAGATTTTCCATGGTTAACATTGCTTCCCTGTGCTTCTGATCAAATTGGCCTCCATAATGAAATGAACTGAAATAAAACGCTTCCATTAACATTAGCTGATTAAAAAATACCAGAGCGCACAGTTTTATTTTTCTTTTATCTTCAGTATCAGGGTATGTTCTTTAATAAACTGTTACATCTCCTTGCATTCATCAAAACATGACATGATGCTGATGACATGATGGCATTATCTTTTCTGAGTCAATTCACTATTTATTTAGAAGATTTCTGTGATTTTCTGACTTAGAAGTTAAACACAATTAGTGAATTCATTCCTGGAACAGAATTAGCTATATCAAAGTGTAGTTTCTAATCTCCCTATTTCAAGGTTTAGTTCATTTGTAAAATAATATAAAAACCCTATTAAACCATCACAAGTTCATGTTATTTTATATAATAGTTAACTATTTGAGCATGTACATAGTTCTGATAATCAATGATAAAAGATAAAGCAAGCAAGAATAGCCTTACTTTCAATCTAGATCTTACATTGTCAAGAGACACACTTGTTACAGGGCAACACCAAAGGAAAACCAAATGACCTAGAGTATTTTTTATGCTTTAAAAATTATTCAGAAGATGACCCAAGGGCAGGCACACATAAAAATTATAACAAAGGGTATATTTGCAAAGAAAATGAACAGAGCAGGAGGGGAGTTGAGGAGGGGGAGGGGAGAGAGAGGAAGAGAGAGAGAAAGAAAGAGAAAGAATGGAAGAGAGAAAGTAATTGGTCAATACATCCTCCCTGTAATGCAGTCTGAGCTGGGATTCCATGCTGATGTACACTGAAGGCAGGCTCGAAGGCGTTTGATCTATACCAAATATGACTGCTTCACCTCACCCTTAGTTCCTAGCAATACCTTCAAAAAGTCAAAGGTCATGCTAGATTCATAGCATGATGTGAGTTGTAATGCTTGGCATGTGGGATCTCTCCAGCTGGAGATGCAGTCCATAAAACATGAGTGGGTGGAGTTCATTCAGGACACACTATATTGCTGAAAGAAAAAGAAGCCATCAGAAAAAGCTGCTTCCTTTCTCTCTGTGAGGAATAGATTTACCAGCCTTTACACTCAACCCCTTCTTCTTTCCAGGTATGTTCTTTTTTCCCCCAAGGACCAGTATCCAAATGTACTTGAGATCCCATTTTTTCTCACCTTCTGAAAAATAGTTTTGAGGTCCTGCTGCAGCCCCAGGGTTCTGCTCCACAGTGTGTATATGGGAAGGGGAGGGCTGTTACTCTCAGTAGGCACTGCAACTTGTAGGGGAGGCCTTGGGTTCCTGCACTCTGACCAATGGAGTGCAAGGGATGGTAGGCAGGTGAGGCCTTCTCTCTTGGGGTAGCCAGGGGGAACTGGTGATCCCAATATGGCCCCATTAAAAATAAAAAACAACAACCCAGCTGCAAATGTAATAGAAGAGAAATAAATAAATAAAGACCGTGAACATATCCATCACCTGCCCAAAAAGAGCATGGTAGTAACCACGAGAAACCAGACTGTGAGACCAACTAGAGTAAAGACATGTCATAGAGTAACACCTACATTTCTGGTTCTGGGTGCTAACATCTCCATCCAGAGACACTTTCAATGTGAGAAAGGAATCCCCTTTCCCAATGGGGGAGGGAAGCCACAAAGAGGTGGCAGCAACCATGAGAGAGGAGACAAACCATTCCAATCATTTGCTGAGGTTGGTATCCATATGGGAACTTACCCACTGGCAGTGGCTGGGAGATGGTTTCCCAATGCCAGATGCTAGAACTATGAGATTAAGAAGCAACACCATGTGACAGACATCAGAATGAATGGACGAGACAACCAATAAGAACAAGGAAACTAAAACCAGAGATCATAAGGGTCTGGAGAAAAAGAGACTGTTTCCTCTGCCATCAGAAATACCACAATGAAGAAGCATGGAGATCCACTCCACATACCTTCCCTGCGGGAGGTTTTCTGACATACTCAAATGGGCCACCTGCCTCCAAGGTTATTCCTGGAGATTTGGTCAGCTTAGTCTGCAGTGTCCTAGGAATGTGGGACTTCACCCAGGAGGACACTACCCCAGAAAAGAAAATGAAGAGACCAACAGGTTAATCATTGACCAACAATTGGCAGTGAGAGAGGAACTGGAATTACCAGAGGGAACTAAGGGAAAGGAAGGTTGGAGGACCATGCCTAAAGGGAGCAATAACTTTACAAACATGTACTATGTATGTAAACAATGAAGTAAAATCTTATGGATAAAAAATAAAGATACAGGAACAAACAAGTTCAAAAATAAAAAAAAATAGGTTTTCTACTGAATATTTCCTTTTCCCCAAATATTTGCAGGTTTGATCCATTCTGTTAGCATTTCAGTAAGCTCTAATCTTTTCTATTTTAAAATTATCAAGCCCATAGTCCCTCCCTACAGTTATTTTGGGTTATCAGACCTCATACAAACTTACCAAAAAGTTCTTACTGTTTATTGTCTGTTTTATCACATCTGCTATCCCTCCCCACCCTCTATCTGACTTTTATCACCTTGATCCCACCAGAAGACTTCTTCACATCACCAGAAACCTTTGCTATTAAGATAAATTGAACAAGACAAATACCACCAGATGGTATCACTTCAATGTGAAATGCATTGAACCAAACAATCAGATATTGCCAAACTAACTTTTGAAAGCTGGTTATAGTACAGAGGCAGCTAGAGGGGAAGGATGTGAGAGGGGTGAGAACAGAGAGATGAGCATGCAAGAAGGGCTACAATGTGTACTGATACCTTGGGGGTGGGTATGCTATGGTAGCAATACCTGAGAGAGGAGATTCCACATTTCTAAAATATAAACAAGGATATAGACCAAGGTTACCTTGTCAGGAGGGCAAGGGGTAGGCCTTTTTTTAAAATAAAAATCCTTTTGCCTGCTTTTCCTAAACCAGAGAAAAACCTGTAATTCTTTATCTGCTACAAAAATGGGAAAAAGCCCTGATCAACCCTTAAGCTTCCACAGCCACAAGTTACCTTTTATCATTCAAATACCTGCAGTTGCATGATGTACCAAGGCCTCTCCCAAACTGAAAAACAAACAAACAAACAAACAAACAAACACAAAACACCTAAACTTCTAAATTTGTCTTTTACCTGCCCCCCTTCAGGGTTCTCTGCCTGCAGCCTACCTATATAATTCCAAGGCCAGACCAAACTCTTGAGTTGATTAAACTATTTATTGCTAAACAAGAAAGTGATTACCTAAATTTTTACAACAGAATAAACATGATAAACCCAGTTACCCCACCATTGTCCAAAACTGTCTTTAGTCCCTGATCATCTCACTACACATCCAATCAAGCTGAGTTTAACAGCACGTGTTGAAAAAGCAGGGCATTCCTCTTTTCCTCCTTTGGAATGTTTCAGCTTCTTCCAAGCATGTGGTTGAAGACATGATGTGTTCTTTTTCTTTTTTGGCATTCTCTCAACTTTGGGCTGTAGGAAAAACTCCAAGATAACAGGAACCAACATAAAGTCTATTTACTTAGGCCTCATTCTCAGCCTTTCCAAAAGCATCTGAATCAAATTAGGTAAGACAAACTCCAACATGAAATTCAAATCTCCAAACTCTTTAGACTCCTTCAGCACACATACTTAGCTTATGCATGCTAAGGCCATGCATTCACCAGCATGGACCCAAGGCCATAGGCCCAGGCACCTTGGCCATGTGACTGGGCTCACATCCTCCTCCAAAATAGCTGAAACCTTTCTCTTTCTTCTAAGCTCTTGTTATGCCGTTTTTTTCCTTGTTTTCCCATGCTTCTGGGAACAGCCTTGTCAATCATCTTACATTACAAAAAACCTAGTTTTCCTTCCTCCTTCCCTTATATCCTTCTGAGAGAAAACTATGACTTCTAATGAAGGGTATCACCACAGTTTGGCATATTCTTTTTGAAATTTACAATTCTAAAAAACAGGGAGGTAGCTCCTTTTTTATGTTCAGCTATTATCAATGCATGGCATCAGCTATGTTAATGGAAGTTACCCTCCAACAATCTTATTTAAAAATGTTTTTAAAAAGACAAATGTATGCTCTGGTTCTTTCATTAAACCTGGCTTTTCACTCTCATTCAACATAGTTTTCCATATTTCCTGTGTAAAACATGATACCTTTGGCTTCCATCACCATTCACTCCTCTGGTTTTATACTTACTTCTCTGGTCACTCCTTCTCAGTCTCCTTTTCTGAATCTTTGACTTTTTAAGGTATTTGTGTAAGCTGCTCAAAGCTTGGTCCATCTTCTCTGCTAATTTTATATTCTTATATATATGTTAGTATATTTGCAGAAGCCCTTTATTTCATGTTTTCCCAAATGAAGTCAATGAATACAAGGAGGGAAGTTTCTGGTGATTCTTATTTCTGGAGAGTCTTTCTCTCACTCTTCAGGGATATATTCACAGAAAATGACATGCAGAGTAGCTAATACCTCACAATCCCCATGTGGACAAATAATGAGTTTAAGAACTTCAATAGACCATGAATTCTGAGAAGTTATGATTCATAGTTTTGTCCTTCCTCAAGTCAATATGCTAACACACAAAGCATCCTTGACTTTTTCAGTGGATACATTGCAAGTCCAGGTAGGTATTTTATTGGTTCTAGCAGTTACACAGGTACACTTAGCAGGGCAGGCCATGGTTAGGGGCACTGAGAGACAGGTAAATGCCAGCCCACTAGGAATCTTCACACTCTTTCCCCTGGGCTGTCTCTGGCTTTCTCTTGTGCTCTCTCATTCCAGGGGATTGGGATGGGGGCTTATACTGCCTTTTTACCCCTTCCTCCCAGGCCTAGATGTGGCCACTCACACATGCTCACATTCAATCATGGAAAGGCCAAATACCACAGGTGAATGGTCATGATGGACCTGATCAACTCATTTATCCTACAATCTCCCTGTGACCTCTCTCTCCACAATGATCATTTTATTATCTTCACAGTTTTGTCTTTTCTAGATGATATTGTTATGTAACCATTGAATGATTGAAATATTGAATGATATTGTTATGTAACCATGTATTGAACTGTCCTGTCACCTATGCCACTGTCATATCTTTTTTGTCTGCTTTGAACCATCCCATCCTTGTCACCAATTGTAGGGGCAAGCATCAGGCTCACCAATCTGCACAGGGTCTAGCAGTTACATAAACACACCAGGCAGAACAATGTTGGGGATGGAAAAAGAAGGCTGCCTGCTGAACGAGTCTGCACAAATATGAGGAATTATAAAATTACTGACAGCATGTCCTGCACACCTGAGCAGGTATAGGTATCAGGAAGCCCTGTAAAATAAATCAGTTTAGATAACAAAGGCATCCCCTAGAGGGTCTGGCGATTGCCATCTATCCTAAATAAGCAAATGCCTACAGAAAACTAGCCCCCAGTAAAACTGATGTCAAGCAAAAGGCTGTTGTAACTGCTAAACTATGTAATCTGAACTGTATAAAAGCTGAGTGAAAAATAAACTCGGGTATTAAGAAAAATGCCACTGTGCCTGCCCAAGAGATTGTTTTGATCATCTTGATTGCAATCCTCACCTCTTCCCTCAGACACTGTTCCACACCGTGGCTGGACCACGGCAGAACAAGACAGAACCAGGGCTGGGGCAGGAGTGGGGCTAGAAGGCATGTTATTGCCCCAATCCCCCAGGAACCCCCACACTTTCTCTCTGGTGTTTTCTTGTTCTCGCTGTACTCTCTCTCATGCTCTTTTAGTATTTCCCAGGCCCAAGTGTGCACACTTACACATGTGCACACCTGCTGGTCTGCACAAGCATAGGGAAGACACAGTACTACAGTGCTAGCTTACAGGCCAATGGAGGAAAAAATCTGACAAAATATTTAGTCCACACCACCCAAGTCCAAGCAGTTTCATCACTGGTTATAGCAGACAAGGAATGTTGAGGCCCTTCTCTTTGCAGAACTTTTAATTACAAACGGTGAAGAAACAGCCACTTAAGTTTCTCTCTCCAGTTCTCCTTTCTTCCTCACATACTTTCTCTATCCCCACCTCCACCTTTCTCTATCCCCACCTCTTCACTCCCAGAGTGAAGAGGTCCTTTTAACTCTGCCTCTTAGGCCCAGATGTGCCCACTTACACATGCACACATCCACTGGGCCAGGTGTGTACAATAATGGGGAGGGTGCAACACTTTGGGTACAGGTCATAGAGGTTACTGGCGGAAGGGCCAAAACTGTGAAAACTCATTTACCCTATAGTTATCTAGGAAATCATATAGTATACAGTGCTTTCATATTGATTTCTTTCACTTAGAAATTTTCATTTAAGTTTCTTTCATGTTTGTTTTATGGCTTGATTGTTCATTTCTTAGCTGAATAACATGCTATCGTTTTGATGAACCACCATTTATTTTATCCAATCTGCAGAAGAACATTTTAAGTTGCTTCCATTTTGGGTCTCTAAATAAAACTGCTATGAAATCTGTGTGCACATGTGTCTGGATGTGTGTGTTTATTTTATCACACTCTGTTATAAAAAACAATAAATCAAGGTATGTGATTGCTAGATCATGTATTAAAAGTGTGTTTAATTTTGTAAGGAACCATCAAACTCTTCTAAAGTGACTATATTTCCACTAGCAATGAATGAGTTCCTGATGTCTCACACCTTCACCTGCATTTACTATTATTAATGTTACTGTTCTTGATTTCCTCATTCTAATTGGTATTTTTTCCTTGTCATAGGTATCAAATATCTAAAAATATCTTTATCATTGATGTTGTAAAGCCTATCACTGTGTTTTCTTCTATATATTCATTGTTGCAGGTCTGATAGCTAAGTCTTTAATTCATTTGAAATTAATTTTTGTGCATAAAATTAGAAAGTGATCCAATTTCATTATTTATATGCTATGTTCTAGTTTTACAGCACCATTTGTTAAAGAAAATCACCTTTCCCTCTTGCATAGTTGTGGCATAAATTAAGTATTGCTGTATACATGAATTCATTTCAAGGCTTTCAATTCTGACACTGATTGGTATGTCTATATTTATGCTAATATCATATTGTTTTAAATATTATTGCTTTAAAATATATTAACAGTATAGAATATCCTTTTCTCAGGATTGCTTTTGCAATTAGAAATTTTTCTTGCTTTCATGGAAATTTCCAAAAATAAATTTTAATTTCTCCAGAGTATTTTTGAGATTTTGTTGTTGCTATTTTGATGTGGATTGCACTAAATTCATATATCACGTAAGTATGATAGTCTTTTCAAATTTATTGATTCTCCCCATTTGCAAGTATGGGGTATCTATCCATTATGGGAGCCCATCTTAGAGATGAGAAACTTGTAATTTAAACCTTTTACAAGTTAAGCTTTTTGCCCCCTGCAGGAGGAACAAACTGGGAGCTAACCTGAGAAATCAGGGGACCCTAAGGGCGTAGCTTCCCAGACCCCAGGTGTAGGAGTGCTGAAGTTATGAACTGCATCATTATTAAGAAAAATATGGGGGCCCAGTCGTCAGATTCTTTATTTTAATTAGATTCTCTGTGAAAAATCATTGAGATACTAGAAAGAGCTCGAGGCAAGGAGAACTGGAAAAACTAGATAAGCTTTACAGCCAAGGAATAACCTTGGGTGACTTGTAACCAACTTAGTTATCCTGATTCCCTAAAAATGATTGCTTAGGAATGTTTAGTAGTATGTAATAATAATCTATTTTCTGTTAAGATATTGATTTCTGTCCTTCATGATATTGCCCTCACGCGCTCAATGATATTGCCCTCACACGCTCAGTGATAATTGCCCTCACGCGCTCATTCCTGTCTCTCACTGAGATAATGCACTCACGTACTCATGAGATGCCCCTCCTCATGGAATGTTAAAGTAGCTCGTTTAAACAATATAAAAAGCGGCCTGAAAACCTAAAATAAATCAGCAGATTTCACTGGTCACTAAATTCGTGTCTGTGATCATCATTCGCCTGCCTAAGTTTTTCCTGTCTACCTAAAGCCTGTACTTAGCGGTCTTCCTTGCACGGCCGGTCCGTGGCAGCCCATATCCTTTTCCTCTCCTTATGTTATTATAATTTATAAATAAATCTTTTACCAACAGGTAATATAGGTCTTTCAACTTTTTAGACTCATTCTGAGATGTACTTGGCTGTTTTTTAAATGATTGAGAATGTGATTATTTTATTAATTTTTTCTTGTACATTTTTTATATATGGAAAGTGCAATGTACTTTTGTATGTCAATTTTATAACCTGAAACTTTAGTGTGGGGCACTGCACACTAGATAGATAAAGAGATATGCCTTAGATAAAGGAACACATTTTATCTATTCCATCTGTCTCTGGTACACTAAAGATGACTACTGGCAAGTCTCTTATCTGTGACACAGTCCCCTAACCTCCTAGTAATGTCTCAACAAAGAGACAAGTCCCTGAAAGATAAAGTTTACCCCCACAGGTATTTTCTCTGTTAAGTAATGAGTCCCCCATGCTCCTACCCCATGTGCTGCATACCAGGGTATCCTGGGTTTTTCCTTCCTTACTGCTACATTGTAATCATTTCTTTACCAAAATATAAAAGAGGACCCAAAACTCATAATAAACAGCTTGGCAGCGTATGTTCACCAAGTTTGTTTCTGTCTTGGATCATTCCAGTCCCTTCCGCTTCATTCTTCTTTTCCTACCTGCAGCTCCCAACACTTTAGTGTATTCATTTATTATTTCCAAAAGCTTTTTGATGCAGTCTTCAGGGCTTTTTTTTTTTTTTTTTTTTTTAATATATTGCAGTGCCTGCTAACAAGAATAGTTTCACTTTTTAGTTTTCAACTTGAATTATTTAAAATTTTTTTGTTCTCTGATTGTGCTAGCTAAAACATAATGCTAAATTAAGCAGACTTGGTTATTCTGGGTCTCTTTGTCACATTCTTTACCGCAAGGGGAAGACTCAGTTTCCACAATAAAGTATTTATTGACTGTAGGTTTGTAGTATAGGGCCTTTTTATATTGAGAAAGTTTTCTTTATTCATATCATGTTTGGATTTTTTTATAATCAGTGGGTGTTGAATCTTATCAAACACTTTCTCTGCATTCATTGCCTTCATGTTCTGAATTCATGTATTACATTGATTGATTTATATTCATTAAACCATTTTTGCAACCCTAGAATAAATCCCACTTAACATTGATATGCATGACTTGAGATATGTTATTAAACTTTATTTGCTAGCATTCTGATGAAGATACATCAATATTCGTTGGGTATATTAGTTTGCAATTTTATTTCTTGTAGTCTATATGGTTATCATATTAAATAATGTTGGCATCATATACATATTATGGAACATTCCAACTTCTTGGATTTTTAGAAATAATTTAATCGACATGGGTATAAGTTGTCCTTTAAAGGCTTGATAAAATTCATGTGAAATGTCACTGGCCCTAAGTTGTTGATTAATGATGATTCATTTTCAGTTTCAATTTGTATGCATGTATTCTGGTTGTTCTGGTTTAGTCTTGGTAAATTATATTGACTTAGAGGTTTCTTCATTTCTTCAAAGCTATTAAATTTATCAACATGTAATTAATCATAGCAATACTTTGATTTGCCCCTCTACATTGAGTTCTATCTCTTTGATTTTACTATAGCAATTTTTGGACTCTATCTAATAGAGTGATTTAATCTTCCACATCTTGTGATTTGATTTTTGAAAATTGTTGTCTACCTGAAATGTCGTATCTTTAGAGTAAATAATAAATGAAAACTATTTGGTGGTGGTTGTGGTAATAATAGTAGTAGTAGTAGTAGCAGTAGCAGTAGTAATGGTAGTAATTATATCTATTATTTTATTATTATGTAATTCAATCCCAGGTCAGGTTCTAATGCTGCTTCTATTTTTCCGTAGATACTAAAATGATTGTATTTCCTGTTATACTAATTATTAAGAAATTGCTGCTGGGTATTTGCCATTAACATAGCTGATGCTGTGCATTGACAATAGCTGGGGGAAAGGAGGTACTTCCCTGTTGCTCTAGATTTGTAAATTTTAAGAACAGAATTCATAGTTTTCTTTCAGAAGGATAGAAGAGGAGGAGGAAGGAAAATAAGGCTTTTGTGATTGACAAGGCTCACTCCCAGAAGAATGGGAAAAACAAGAAAGAAAGATATTAAAGGGCTTATAAGAGAAAGAAGGGATTCAGCCATTTTTTTTTTTTTTTTAGGAGCCTGAGAGCCCAGCCATAATGGTATGGCCAAGGCTGTGTGGTGCCCATGTCCTTTGGCCCAGGTTGGTGAACTCATGCTCTTAGCATGCATTAGTTGAATGTATGTGTGCTGAAGGAGTCTAAAGAGTTTGGAGATTTGAACTTCGTGTTGGAGTTTGTCTTATCTAGTTCAGTTCAGATGCTTTTGGAGAGGCCATAAGCTAGGCCTGAGCTAGCTAACCAACTTTATGTTGGTTCCTGTATCTTGCAATCTTGGAGTTTTTCTTTCTTTTTTGAGACTAGTTCTTACTATTTTTGCCCCTGAAACTGCAGGCTCACATTGCCCATGGTACCATGGACTCAAGCAATCCACAGCCTCAGCTTCCCAGGTAGCTAGGATTACAGGCATGTGCCACCATGCCCAGCTATTTTTTGGGACTAGGTCTCACTGCATTGCCCCAGGCGGGACTCAAGACCCCACCATGACTCCATAAGCTGTCGCTTACAGGCATTCACTACCATGCCTAACTTCTTGGAGTTTTTCTACTGCCTAAAATTAAGAGGATGCCAAAAGTAAAGAACACCACGTCTTGAAACATGTGTTTGGAAGAAGATGAAACATGCCAAAGGAGGAAAAAAGGAACTCCCTGCTTTTGAAACACATGTGGGTGAATTCAGACTGACTGAACATGTGAGGTGACCAGAGACTAAATGACACTTTGGACATAGTGGTGGGGTAACTGGATTTTTCATGTTTATTTTGTAACACAAATAATGGGGTAACTGGTGTTTTTACATGCTTACATTGTGTATGTTTAGGTAATCAATTTCTTAACTTGCTTACTTAGTAATAAATAATTTGATCGCTTGCTTTGAGTTCTGCCTTAAAATTGTTCTGCCTTTGAAATTACATAGCAAGTTTGGGGATGGCAAAGCATCTAGTTTAATGTTTCTTTTTCTTCAGTTTGGGAGAGGGGGAAAGGTGACAGACAAGCAGCAGGTATCCAAATAACAAAGGTTACTAGTGTGTTATAGCTAAAGGGTTGATAAGGATTTTTGTCTATTTTGTAGCAGATAAAGAGTTACAGGTTTTTCTCTGGTTTAGGAAAAGTTGCTAAAGGGGTTTTAGTGAAAAACCTTCCCCCTATAACAAAAGAATACATTTTTCTATTTGGAAAATGGTGATGAGATCTACTTTATGAAGTACTATAGTCAGGTTGTAAATTTTTTTGTTTTAGTGTAGCTCAATTTGGCACAGAAATACTTGTTCACTTCTTAGAGCAATTATGAATATTAAAAGAGTGAGGGCAGTTACATATAAGCATGAGAGAATGGTCATAGTGTAACTTCCAAGCATGTATACTTTGATGATCTTATAGTTATGTTAAATATGTGATTTGGATCTTTGGGAAATCTTTATGATCCCTTCCAAATCTATGACCTAAGAAGTTCTTGCAAAGAAATAATTTCCTTGTCATCTCAGCCCAAAACTACTAAATCAATGTCTTTGAAGATGAGTGGATTTGGGCACTCCTCCGGAGCTCTAAGAAGAAAGTGAGCTCCTGAAAAACTTATTCTAATTTGCACATTGTTCCCTGCTGTTCATAAAATTGATGTACAATCTTGTTTGAAAGAATATGATTCTGATTTTAGCTAGCATCAGTGCTTGGACGTGGTACTGTAGTTACAGAAGGCATCCCAACACCAAGCAACTCTGATTGCTGACAGAAGGAGCCTCCTTAACAGCCTTTGTTTAAAACCACAAGCTAGGAATAAGCAAACAAAAATAAAAGACACAAAAAGGAAAGTGGAGATTTGCTATTTTGGGCACCTTTGTTATGTGATTTGAGGAATGCTATTATCTTCATTTTTGAGGACTTTTCAAATTATTCTGTTTGTTGCTCAGTTGTATTTATGTGCTTGTATTGCTCAGCCATGGCATCTGATGAAATTTATATAGTTTGTTTGAGAATGCAGTTCTTACTAACATTAATGGCAATTCCACTGCTCTTGTTCCATTTTACCAACTGACTTTTTTCTTATGAATACGGGCATTTTCTCTCTCTCTTTTGTTCTTTCTCTCTCTCCCCTAAATCTTATCTAACCTTAAATATTTAGGTGAGTTTAAAAAGTATTTTATAAAATCTACTCCCCGTAGTTATACCTTCCAAGCATTATCTTTGTGCATGTTATTTAGTGATAGGGGCTGCCTACCCCCCTGGGTGCTCTGTCTCTGGCTTTAGAATTGTTAATGTTACTAAGAACTGGGTAGAATTTTAATTAACATACAGGCCTGACAGGCCTTCCTACCTCAGGAGTTCTCTTGGCTGGAAATAAGGATATATAGAGTAGGAACAAAGAAAGGGATTCTGATTTGGGATTCAGATCGACCTTTTGTGGGATGGTCAGGGATATTGCAGGATGAAGATGTGAGCCATGTAAGCTTGGCCATGTGGCCAAGGTCTGGGACCTGCAGTCTTTGGCTGACCCAGGCTAGCAGCATGTGTGTTAAAGGCAGCTAAGGAGTTTGGAGATTTGAACTCTGGGTTGGAGTTTGTTTTGCTGAGTTTAACTTGTGTTGGGAGAGGCCGTGCGAAAGTTAGCCCTGAAAAGAAAGTCAACTTTGCTGGTTCCGGTACTATGGAGCTTCTACTACCTGGAAGAAGACAAGGAGAAGACAGTATTGAAGAGCTGGAGCATGTCAAAGGAAGATGTCTTTGAACACGTGGAGATGAACTCTGACTGATGTTGGTGAGATGATCAGGACTGAGAGACTGAGGATTTTTTGACAATCTGGGGAAAGGACTTTGGACAATGTTGAGAAAGGTTTTAGATATGTTAAAATAATTTGAAGTTTTACTTAGATGTTTCTTTGTGCAGTAATTAGGAAATCACTTTGTTTAGCAATAAATTAGTCTGCACTCTGAGAGTCTTGCTTTGGCTTGGGATTTTGGTGAGAAGGCTGGGGATGGTGGAAAGAACCCACAGAAGTCTTAAAGAGGGTAAATTGAGGCAAACTAGTCTAAAATTTGAACTGTGTTTCTAAGTTTCTTTTTTAGGTCTGAGAGAAGGGGAGAGAGCTGGAAGAAGCTGGTAGCTGATTTTTGCATACCAATAGTAGATGAACAGTGAAAATGCTAATTAACTGCTTGGAGCCTGCCTCTTAGGGAGAAGCAGGCATAGGTGTTTCAAGTTCAAGTTAAAACGTATTGTTTTTCTTTTCACCTGGTTTCATTTAGAATACATATGAAAGTAGAAATGTAATGAAATTAAATTATTATTCAATCTCTTTATTAGAATGTTTGACTTATGTTTCATTAAGAATGAAGTATGCATACGGTCTGTGTGTATATGTGCTTTCCTGCATCTGTTGTAGATTCATAAGACTATGCTAGTATAAACTGTAATTGCCCTGTTTTGAAAACAATACAAAATAATAATAAAGTATATTTATTCCCCTAGATAATATTAATTAAAAATTCCCCTAGATATTATTAATTAAAAATTCTTTGATCATTGTTTTATTTTAATGATTCAAGTTATTTTAATATGATTAATGAGAATAATAGTTCTTGACATTCCTAACAACTATAACCTGTTGCTTTAAGACCTTGCATTGCCCAGTCTATGGTTAAATGTTAACTATAACATACAACACAAAGTCATGTCTACTTTTGTTAGTGGGTAGACTGAGGGACACTCTGAGACACCCCCTCCCCAAACCTGCATGCTCTAAATGGGTTCTGCCATCAACCACAAAGACAAAGCATACTCTTAGTGTGGAAGAACTATAAAGAAGTAGAATGCATAGACTGAAAATAGAAAGGGTAGAGTTTTGATACCAAGGCCCTGGAGCATGCATACACCCTTGTCTGTGTTTGTGGTCCTTGTGGTCCTTGTGTCCTTGGAAACTTATCTTGGTGTTGCATTTAGTCTACTGTCTAACCTCCTATGTTCAGATTTGCAGAATTTTTCTGGCTTTAGTTTCCCCACAATTTTCAACAGGATGTTCTCTGTCCTCCCACATCATTCCCCAGAATTACTTTAAAGGCCAAAATTAATCCTCAGTCATGTAGGTATCAAATAGCAAAAGAAATTATCTTGTGCCACTCTGGAATTTTCTGAGGCAAACAATATCAGGCTGGCTAACAAAAAAATATCAATCAATTTAATAACATCTGCATGAAAAATTTACCTGGTTGTAAATGCTAAAGAATTTTTAATGGAGGGCGTTAGGAATATTTATTCTGCATTTTGGGACCTGAGATATAAAGGATAGAGAGGGGGAGACTTCACTTATCAGACAAGAAGGGTGTGACCTCATCCTTATGCTGAAAATAGAGTTGAAATGTTCCACTTATAAACCTAGAATTGTATGAGACACCCTCCCCTCCCAACTACATTCTTTCAGGTAATAAAAGGGGGAGACAGTGACTGCTTCTTCGATTAGGAAAAGGGCAGGTTAGGACTCAATGATTTCTTCTTCCATTAAAAAAGGACATAGGCAAGGACAGACTTTTCTCTCACCCTTCAGAACTCTAATTGCTCTCAAGCTAAAATAATTTACATTGTTTAAGTTATGGTAATATACCCCTAAGAGCCTTCATTGACCTCTGGTTTTCATATCAGAGGCCTACTTTGGATCCATTAAAAAATCTTACCCTTTTTGTGACTGACCCCACACAGCTCTCCATAATTTTCATCGCATCCATAACAATCTTCCTTTCTTCCCTCTGGGCATTTCTTAGGTCTCCCTGGGCATTATAAACTCTCTTAAATGTTTTTCTGGAGTCGGGTAAATTTTTTAAAATTTTGTCTAGGCATTGCCCCTTTGCCCTAAATGACTAACAAGGTTGAGTTTAAAGCCTAAAATAAAACAGGTCAGTAGTATGAAACAAAGTCTACAAACATTATCTTTTTGCTTACATCCTCTCCTAATTATCATTTAGAGTGATTGACATTATATAGGGACATGATGTTTTCTAAGTCTGATTTTAAGATAAAATCCTATGGAAAAATCCCTTAAAGAGAGAGTAGTTTCTTATATCTGCTTCCTTCCCCCTTCTGTACACATCTTTCTCTCAATATTTGCTAAAGTAAAACTTCGGGATTTCATTTCAAAACATTGCTTGGATTTCAACTTGTGAATGCTCACTATCACTGACTATCTTCAGGAGGAGGAAGGTATGGATAGAAAGGTGTTTATAACTGAAACCGGGTAAAAAGAGAAAAAGGCTTTTTGCTTTAAACTTGAAACACACAACTGCCTTCTTCTCTCTACGAAGCAGGCTCCAAGCAGTTTACATTAACAATTACCTTTAACTAGACACACCTATGCCTGCTTCTCTCCCTAGGAAGCGGGCTACAAACTGTTAATTAGTATTTTAACTGTTAACCTTCTATTGCAAACATCAGCTACCAGCTTTTCTCTGCTTTCTTTCCCTTTTTCAGACCTAAAAAGAAAAACTTAAAAATTATAGTTTACACTAGTTTACCTCAATTTACCCTCTTTTAAACTCTCGAGGTTCTTTCCACCATCCCCAGCCTTCTCAACCAAAATACCAAGTCAAAGCAAGACTATCAGTGCAGACTAATTTATTTCTAACAAAGTGATTTCCTAATTACTACAAAAGAAACATGTAAGTAAAACTCAGATTACTTTAACATTGTCCAAAAACTTTCTCAACATTGTCGAAAGTCCTTTCCCAGATTGCTTAAAAATTCTCAGTCTCTCAGTCTGATCATCTCACCAATGTCCAGTCAGTCAGAGTTCATCTCCAGGTACTGGAAGACATCTTCCTTTGGCTGCTCCTTTGGCATGCTCCTCCTTGTCTTCCATGCTGTCTTCTTCTTGTCCTCCAGGTAATAGAAGAAACTTCATAGTACCAGACCCAGCAAAGTTCACTTTCTTTTCAGGCCTAACTTTTGCGTGGCCTCTCACAGACACAAGTTAAACTCAGCAAAACAAACTCCAACATGGAGTTCAAATCTCCAAACTTCTTAACTGTCTTTAGCACACATGTGGCGGCCCGGGCCAGCCAGAGGCTGCAGGCCCCCGGCCTTGGCCACACATGGCCAAGCTCACATGGTTCACATCTCCATCCTACAAAATGGCCGAAACTAAACCTGAATCTCAATCTGAATTCCCATCTTCCTTCTTTTTTCCTCTTTGTTTCAAAACTCTTTATATATCCTTTTCTGTTTTCCCACCTTCCAGGAACAGCTCCTGAATTATTACATTACAAAGAAAAAAACCTGTTTTCTCTCCTTCCTTCCTCTTGTCTCTTTCTGAAAGCACTGATGCCCCTGGCTTTTCCTTATCAATGTTAGCCTTATCAAAGATTAGTGACCACCCCTACATTACCGGTCAATTACTCTTTGCTTTAGAATGTTAATAGTCTCTCAAGATTGCTTGTCTTCTTTGGAATTCAACAGGCCCTTGCCCTATGTCGCTATAAATACCCCTTTCTCTTATTAATAAAGTTGTCTCATGGTTCATACTTCATTTGACCCCCGGCTATTGGCTAGGCCATCTCTTCTCGTGAATTCATTTCTCGTACCTTGTGTCTGGCTCCAACATTTCATAATTCATTTTCCTTGTGCATGTTAACATATACTGATGGAGTATGCCTATAATAAAAATACTAGGCATTTTTATTTATCTGTATTTAGGAAGTTTGTTCTCCCACTACTAACTTTGTAGTCTTTTCATATAACTGAAAGCATTTATTCAAGAAAAAATGCTGACAGGTGATCAAAAGCTAGTGAATTCCCTAAAATCACTGAAGGATTTCTACTAAATAAATTCTACCCCAATGAACATCCCCATGGGTAACTGAAAGAATAAACAGTGAAGGCTAGTAGATATATCTTAATAGTTTTCAGGTTCATACTTAATAAAATTAGTGAGTTGAAACATGGTTCTGCCTTATGCAATAGCTTCTTAAATTCTATGTCAAAGATGGTTAAGAATGATAATCTAAAATAATCTTAATTATAGAATTAGCATTAGAGTCAATACAGACAAATAATGTGTAGTGAAAGAAAAATACTGACATATTACGAATCATTTCACATCTATCTTGAAGCAAATAAAAAGTAAATGTTGAAACATATCCTTTATGTGGTCCAGTTCTAGTCCCTGAAATAGTTTTAGAGCATGAGAGAATAACTTAAAAGGATATGGGGATTTTAATAGGATTTAAAGATCGTATTCCTTTCTTTCAGAAATAAAATTATCTCCTTGTTAACATTCATAGGCTGTTTTTGAAGTTTATGTTATAGAAGATAAAGTCAACTTATGAAAGAAATACTTCCAAGGCAGACATTTTTCTTAGTTACTTATAATTGGAAATCTAGGCTTTGCTGTGGGTCAGATGACCAGATGTTCATCTTTAAAGATGTTAGAATTTCTGGATCTTATGCAAATATAGCTGGTCCTAAAGACTAGATAACCCACTACTGGATTTTAAGTTTGAACCTTTGCCCTTCATACCTAAAATCAGAATGTGGGATCTGTTGATCTTTAAGGAGTCTTGCTGCTTTAAAATGAATATTTCTAGTAAAAAGAAGAGACTGTGTAGTCACGCACCCTTTGGATTACCAACTACATACCAACTACATATTGTGACTGGGAAAGTTATTTAGTTTCTGAGAGTCTCACTCTACTACACCTGCAAACTGAGGATAGCAAGTAATATTTATTTCATATTCATATTATATACAATATAACGTAATTTATATTATGTATTATATAATATAATGTATATTCATATACATTACAATTTTATGCAGGGTTACTGATCCTAAAGTACAGTGAAGATGCTCATTAATGGAAGGCATCATTAATTAGGTGTGATTCTACCTCTGATTAAGTGTGTAACTTTAGGAAAGCTACTTAAACCTAAGTGGTTATCACCAGCTAAGCCTGAATGCTAAGATCTAATAGTAACCAGAATTGTGAAGTTCTCAACAGCTATGAGTGACATATGGTGAGAAAATCAACCATTTTCAGACTGACTTCCCATTGGAAAAAATACTGAATTCTATTTTTGGGGGTGATTTACTATTTCAGAATAACTTACCTTGGGAGAGAGGGGAAAGAGCTGAAAGGATGAATTTTCATAAATTTTTTTAAAAAGTCCCAATAGCTCCACACATACTCCTAAAGTAGTTGCTATAAATGGCATTTGCCTTTGTATCCGTTGGCTATGAGCCTCTAACTTGTATGGGCACATTGAAAGTAATAGAGGAAATAACTGATTAAAGAGAAGTTAATTTATCCTTTCACCAGTATTTTTGCCAAATCTAAAACGCTCTTAAAGGCCTGTGCTAAGCTACATTAGTTGGGCTTTAAATGAAAGGGGAAATAGGGTCTGATATTGGTCTCCAGGTCAAGTATAGGCTATTGAATTAATCATGCCATCCCACTGTTCAAAATCTCCCAAAAGCATCCTATGTCTCTTAAGTCCTTACTCTGGTCTACACAACTTCACATTGACCTCTCTTTCCTCTGGCCTCACCTAATGCATTCTCCACAGCTTTGTAGTACCTTTCACATTAGCCTTTCCAGACAAATTGCCATCAATTTAATATATTATTTTTATTTTTTTAAATCACTCTAACTCTAAAATTAGTTTTAGAAGACAATTTGCATTTGCATCATTCTCATTGAGAAAGAATTTAAATCTCAGCTACAATGTAACCATCTGTAATAATAAAATAAATTGTAAACTCATATTCTCCTTAAGTTCCTCCCTAAACTTCAAACTACACCTGTGCAGGAAGTATTATAGCACATAAACAAGGTCTTAATCATCGACTAAAATCAAAAAATAGAAAAGGGGGGAGAGGGAATCTTTAACTTCTACAGGAAATTCCGAGCACAAATTCTCACAGTTGCCTCTATTCACTTGTTGTCCCTGTTCTTACTATTGTTTTAACTATGACTCAAAGACAGATAATTTGTTGTATGGTTCTTTTACTTCCTTAAAGCTAATTGCTGTCACTGGTTGCCAATATTGATGGTTACAATACTCAAACTATTTATTTAGCCCAGCTGAATTGACCTTGGGAAACTGGAAGGTTGGAGGTTAAATTCTGAAAGTTAAATTTTAAGGGGAAATTTCTTCTTCCAAGTATCATCAAGTGTGTATGTAGCTTCCATAATTGTAGTATCCCAAATCTGCCTTTGTTGGAAGGCACAAGACATTAACTTTTATCTAGGTAGGTTCTGAAGGAGGGTTTAGGGATTAGAAAAGTACCAGTTTATAAAATTGTTAATATTATGGTTAAATTTTTATTTTCATTAGAATAGAACATTTGTAAGATGGATTGTTTTCAGAGAAATTTGATAAGAGAACTAATATAGTACCTTGGAGAGATTTCTAAAATTATCCTATTGTGAACTTGTCCTATTTATCTAAATTGTTGCAATTTATTTTTGTTTTACTTTGGGCAGCTTTTGACTCATTTATTGCATTAGCCCTCCTTTGTTAAACATTAATTAAATTTTAAGAGAGTCCATGGTTAGAGAACAACACTAATTATATGTGATGCAATTTAATTTCTGAATTGGTAAAAATGTCTTTTGGCAATTTTTAGTCATTTTCTGATTCCATTCAGAGTGGTAAAATCTTTGAACAAATATTTTAAAGTAAAAAGGGCAAATTCACAGTTGAAATAAGTATGGAAATATCTGCAGGGTATTGTATATGTTTTTTGGTTAATTTCCTTGGATAACCATATTTTATTTGGATTTATTTTTAAAATATTCTAAAAAGGATTATCATTGAAAAATAAATTCAAATAAAATGTAGAATCTAGCTTAACCAACTTTGAGATTCATGTGACATTTACTGAGTGTATATTTTGGTTTTTTATTATTATTTAAGTTTTTGATTGCACATGCATATATTTTTTACATCATTGTATGAGGTTCTCCTACTGCCTTGTTCCCTCTAAACTGATACCTTAATCTTTTGTTTGAATAATGAAAATGGAACTACCCTTTGGCCCAGCAATCACTCTTCTGGGAAGCTACCTAAAGGAGACCTCAATGTGGGTACAAAGGGACATCTGTGCTTGGATGTTTATTGCAGCACTATTATAATTGCAAGGACATTGAAACAACTTAAATGTCCCAAAAGAGATCGATGAATGGATGAAAAAGATATGGTATATATACACAACAGAATATTACGCATCAATTAAAAATGACAAATTTGATGATTTTATGGTAACATGGATGTACCTAGAAGAAATCATATTAGCAGAAACAAGTCAGAAAGAAAAAGACAGAAAACAAATAAACAGTTTCACTAATATATGGGCAACCAAATGAAAGTACACAATGGGAGGTGGGGGAGGACCAGCTGGAGCAGCCAGGGAGGGGAGGTAGTGGGTGATCCCTGGGGATTAAAATGATGTGAAATATATATATATATATAAACAATTTATTTACTTATAAAAAAAGTTAATCTCATGTTTGAGTATGTACTAGATCAAAATAACCTGTCAACTCTCTCACCTCTAAACTGATTCTTGAGTCCCAGTCATACCCAGTGGGGGAAAACAACAGCTTGGAATCCCCACAGCTAAATAACTGTTACGTGTTTGTTCTCACTATATTTGAGGAATTATTTAGCATTTATTCATCTTTGAAGGCTATTTTCACTGGATATAAATTTTTTTTCAACACTTAAAGATATGACTCCAGTGCCAGCTTCCTTGTATGGTTTATGGCAAAAAAATCTGCTATTGACCTTATTATTCCTCTCTAGATAAATATTTCTGATTACTCTTAAGATTTTCTCTCTTAATCTCTTAAGAGATTTTTTACTCTTAAGATGTTTTGAAGTTGGTTTTTTTTTTAATTCTTTTTTCAAACACAGGTAAAAAAAGAAAATCCATGTCTTGATTTGAGGACTAGCATTATGTGTACAGGAGGCAACAGGTGTCAAATGCATGTAAGAGTAAAAGGTTGTGCTATCTGGGATAAGCTTGTGCTATTTCATTAGAACTAATTTATCTTATTATAAACTGTTATTATTCATACATGGTTTCCACAATTTCCTAAAATTGCACTATTGATCTTTTTCATAATTGTGCATTACTATTCATCAATTAAGGAATAGGTATATATGTATATGATATATAAAAATAATTCATTTTAAAATTAAAATATAATTATACTTTAGAAAATTTATGATGTTCACTTTGTGTAATGGCTATGATATAAACAGATATCCATATGTTAATAAATGTCAATCAAGAATTGAACAGTGATGAGCAAAGATAATTTAACTTTCAAAATGATTGTTTATTATCTTTTCCATCATATATTTAAAAAGGCATACTCAGGTAATTCCAGTTCAATTTTGACAAATATCTTTGAAGTTAGTCTCTTTACTTTTAAAGATAATAAAATGATTAGAATCAGCTATAAACTGAAATGTAATATACTTTATATAATTACATTATATTAAGAGTACAGTTGATACTTTTAAATTTATTTTGCTTTTTTGCCATCTACAAGGATATTTGTGATATTACGTAGACTATAACTAGATTGTATAACTTCTAGATAGTTTGAGTCATGCCTTTTACACTTGTTTGTATTTATTTTAGGAAAAATATTAAATGACCCTTGTTAAAGATGGTAAGGCAGACCTTATTCAGGATTGTTGTGATTGAGATAGAGATCACTGAAATGTGATGTCACAGCAGACAAAAGAGATGGGGCTTAACTCCAAATACAGTATGGGCAAGTGAGAAATCGGCAAAGTCAAGGTACCAGAGGATAGAAAATTTCTTAGAGAAAACATCAGGAGTAAAGGGGGTTCTGGCTATATTTCCCTAATTGATTTTTGCCTAAAACAGATCACAGTGATCAGATATCATCTGAGAATAAGAGAAGATAAAAAACCTGATTAGATGTTGGAAGTTATTAAATATAGCGGGTAGAGGGTTTTGGCTAAAATTTCTTGCTAAAATCAAATTCTACAATGGAGTACACAAATGGCCAAGACCAAGTTTGATCAAGCAAAGAATCTTTGTTATATTTAATCTATGATAGCAGAATGTCTCCCTTAAAGGTAGCATAGACCACACTGGTCTGGAGAAAATGGGACAGGCTTCTGTACCCTAAGTTCCAGAACAAAGGAGTCTAGAGATCACCCGCCACACCTACCTTGTAAGAATGCTTTCCTGAAGTGTTCTGCCTTGCTACTTGCCCCCAAGTTGCTCCCAGGAGTCTGAGCAGCCCAATCTGCTCTGGTCCAGGAGCACAGTCCCTTACCCAGGAAAAGGACAAAGCTCAGGAAACAAGACCCAGGGAGGGACCATCAGTCTACAAGGCACAGCAATTGGAGCGGTTGGAGTGATGGGAAAAGGGGAGCGAAGACACAGGGGAGCAGGGAGATAGTATGTGGGTGGAATACTGATGGGAGGGCTATTCCTAAGGAAAATAATGACTATACAATGATGACCAAAGATCTAAGAAAATTAAATAAATAAATTAATTAAGTTAACTTTGAAAAAAGGATGTTCTCAAGGCTAAACAGTTACCACAATTGCCTAGAGTCCTTGTTATAAAATCAATCCTGAGCCTTAGCCTCCCATTTCTGATTCAGTAGAATAAGAGCAGGATCTGAGAATGTGCATTTCTTGTATTTTCCAGATAATGGTGTTGTCTTTGATTGGGAAGCCACTCTCTGAAAATTCTTATACAAACTTGCTTTCAGATCTGTTACCAGTTCACTCTGGGAACTTGGGTAACTTACTGTTTTAATCTGTAAAAATGTAATGGTAACTTACTGTGTAAGTTTTTCCCCACATTCCATCACTGCAGTGTCTAGAACAGAAAATTTATCTAATAAATGGGAGCTGTTACTACTTTGAAAGTTTGATGACAGTAACATTCAGTGATTGCCATGTTTTCAATACATTTATTTAATTTATATCTTCACACATAGTGAGCAAATTAAATAAACAGGTTAAATGTTTTCACTTTGATTACATTAAGAAGAAAGTTATCTTTTGAATTAGGTATAAATACAATTATATCTCTCAAGAAGGATGCCTGTTTTTCATAACAAAAATTGATCAAATACTATTTATGGAGCAAGTTTTTCCCTATACCAAATATTCACACAGACACACTCACATAATTACATAAACATTAAAATGGATAGAAATTGATATTTTTCTTACTTTCAGTTGTTTTCTCTGGAGTTGGTGCTTCACTTCGCAGGTTGTAATCATTTGCTTTGTGTCCCTTCCCCCACACTTCAATAGGCACATCTTGCATCAATTGAGTACCTATGGCAAAAGTGGCTAACAGATGTTTGGTTTTTGTTGTATTTTGGTACTGTAATTTCCTATTACTGAAATAAAATGAAAAGTGTCACCAAGAAGTCCAGAGGGATTTCCTGACTAGCAGTGTCTTTGAAGTTGAGGAATATTTTAGGACAGGGGTTTTTAATTGTAAGGAATCTTAATCATGTAAAGAAGTATGCCTTTGAAATTGTTTTCTTTGAACAGCACATTTACCAGTCTAGGAAGCTCATTTCCATGAAATGATATTTTAATTTTAATGCATTTACTTCCTTTTCATTGCATGTGTCCATAAAGATTTCAGTTTTGTTCTTACTCTTATTTATTATATTCTGCAAATTAAGCCATTTGCCTCAAACTATTCTATATTAATGTTTTTACTCTTAATATGCATTATTTTAGAGATGCAACTTTAACTTTAATTGGAGAAAACAATATAAAGTGGCTGGCTATTACTGAGATTTTCTGGGTTTATATTGCTGTTGTGTCAGCATGATGCTGAGAATTCCCAGAAATGTTCATTCTGGGTACAAATGCATCATTCTGAAGGAAAAAAGACTATTTCTAAGTTCAACTTTTTTTTAAAAACTAATTCCATTTGCTTGAAGTTCAAATAAACTTCTTTTATTCTTTAATAGAGACTAGGTCTCACTATGTTGCCTGGGGTAGTCCCAAACCTGTGGACTCAAGTGACTCCTAGTCTCAATCTCCCAAGTAGATGGGATTACATGTGTATGCCACCCCGCCTGGCTAAACTTCTTTCATTTATTTCATTTTATTTATTTTTTTTTGGAGACGAGGTCTCGCTATTTTTGCCCGTGGAACCTTAGGCTCATGTTGCCGTGGTACCACGGTCTCAAGCAATCCCCAGCCTCCCAGGTAGCCTTCCAGGTAGCTAGGATTACAGGCACGCACCACCACACTCAGCTATTTTTGGGGACTAGGTCTCGCTGTGTCCCTCCAGTGGGACTCGAACCGCAATCCCCAGGTCCTGCTGCAACTCGATAAGCTGTCGCTTGCAGGCATGTGCCACCGAGCCCGGCTCAGCTTCTTTAATTTTAAAATGGAGATCTGATAATGCAAAAACTGACACAGAAGGAGTGAATTTTTCTTTAAAATTTAAGTTAAAAAATAAAGCCATAATTGTTACATTGTTTATCTAAATTAAGAGATAAGATTATTTAGTTGTAGTCACATTCCCAACTAGTATTTTTCTCATAACCAAAACCAGACAGTGTTTTGGTCATTATAACACATACAGGATACACATGACCTTCAAAATTCAAATAAAGTGACACAACTTTCATTAGAAAACCATCCTTTGGAAATAAAAAGAATATTCATTTCTAAAATAATATTTAAATTTTTTTTGTTTTAATATAACCACTAATTGCAAATGAATTTCTTTAATCAACCTAGCCTCATGAAATAAATGCCATATTTTTAAATGTAGCAATAATCATGGTTTGTGTATTGTATATAAATGTATGTGACATACATTCATGATGGTGATGATGGCCCCAAGGTGTCTTAAATTTAGGCTTCAACTCTAGTTTCTGTGTTTGTTTTGTCTAGTTCGTGTGTTTGGTGATATCAGTTTTGCCATTTGATAAATTTGATTTTGATTTAAGTGAAGACCACTGTTATCTTTTTTTATCCTCTACATATATTCATGTGATGTTAAAATCTCTGGTTAGCTAGCAATATTTTCTCAACCCAGAGGAACTATTAGACAAGGAGGATTATCGCTGGCAATGCAAGTCAGAGAAAATCTGATCAGCCCTATGTTTGTGGGATCAGAAGTAGAGGGGAAATCAAATAGGGTAGGAAAAACTTGGGAACCTCTCTAGGAGCTGAGATTGTGCATTACATTATATAAAATTGTGGAAAAATCAACTGCATGAACCAAAGATTGGCAGTGGGGAAATGTGTGTAGGAGTGGAGTTTAGGGAGATTGTAAAATAATAGAGATTATAGTAATGATACAACTGATATAGAAAGAGGACTGTGGTATAAATAAAATTGGGAGTCTTAGTGTCAAGTTTTTTTTTTCTTAATATGAGATGTTTGTGCCAAGTTAGTCAATTTTTAAAAAATAAGAATCATCTGGACTCCCCAAATATGCTTTTGTCTCTGCTTTAGTGAGAAGTTCAGAAAAAGGCCTAAAGCTACTTCATAAGTCATCTTCAATTTTGTTAAAAACAAGTGCATTTTTAAAACAATCCCACACTTCATCCAAAAGTGTTCTTAGACTCAAATAAAAATAGAATTTTACAAAGAGCTTTTAAAAAGATCTTTTCTTTATTCAACATCAGTAACTACTGAGAAAATTGACTTACTAACACCTCTGATCAAAATTAAGGACAATATTTCCTTGGCATTTAATTTGATTATAGTTTCCCAAAACTTTTTAAAAGAAAGAAAAGCTTGCAGTAAATAGTAGTTATTCTTCACAGATTATCATTAATATCCACTAATGTTTCTAAATTTTTAAAGACCTGGTCAATCAGTTAAGAAATAGTCTTCTTTTTTTAAATAGATTATTTTGAGCTCCACAAAAAGAATATATAGTAGAAAAACAACTTATTCTTTTCCTAAAACTTAGGAAATAAAATCAATATTAATTATAAGCTTCTCATTTGTGATAATAGATAAGGCATATTTTTATTTAAAGCACTATAAGAACTTTTTACTTAAAGGTAGGATAGTTTTTGATTTTTAGAGTCTACTAAAAAGCAAATTAAACTAAGTTAGTTTTAAAGGTCTTAGATGATTTTTAAAGGTCTTTAATGAGTTTTAAAGGTCTTAATGATTTGTGAACCAGGAAGCATTTATTCTAGAAAGTAGTTCCAAGGAACTATACAAAATGAAAAGCTTTTACAGGCAGAAGGGAGTAAGAACAAAGATGTTATAGAAGCTAAAAACTGGGGAAGATATAGCAAGGTTAATTCCCTTTAGGGCATAGTAGATAGTAGTCTGTCAAGTAGACTCCCTAACTAGTGATGATCAGGTGCTTCATGATTGACTTAGGATTCTTTTTTTTTTTTTTTTTTTGGAAAGCAAACCTGTAACTAACTCTTGATTTGGTCAGAAAGAAAAAGGTAAGTATTGATAAGTATTGATAAGTATTGATTGTTTCACGTATATGAAGAATATAGAAAAACTGAACAGAAGGTCAAGCAAAAGACAAAACTTGCAAGCTGACCATAGATATAAGGCAAGGGAGGGGGAAAAAGAAGATCAAAACAGGGGAAGAAAGATATGATGATGGGTTATGGGTGCAATGGTGGTGGGAGAACTATGGGGAATACACCTGAGGGCAGAAACCAATGAAAATGAACAATGATGTAAGAAAATTTTTGAGAAATGAATTTTTTAAAAATGAAAAATTTCCAAAATAATGGACTGGGCATGGTGGTTCATGCCTGTGAGCTTCAGCCTGTGAAGTGGCCAGGGCTAGGGATGGAGGTTCAAGTCCTGCCTGGGCCCGTTGTAGCGAGACCTAATTCCAAAAAAATAGTTGGGTGTGGTGGCACGTGCCTGTAATCCCAGCTACCTGGGAAGCTGAGACTGGGGAACACTTGAGTCCATAGTACCCCGGGCAACGAGAGCCTGCAGTTCCACGGGCAAAATTAGTGAGACCTAGTCTCAAAAAAAAAAAAAGAAAAAAGAAAAATTTCCAAAATAAAGAAATAGAAGTGATTTCAGAGAAAAAAGGAATTTCAAAAGCAACTTCATTTGGGCTTTTTGTCATGCTTTTAATAAGTCTAGTTATCATATGATAATAAACCAAAAGAGTACCTATTCTCAGTAAAGTAAATAATTATTCTATTTACCACAATTGTATACTACTAAGAAATTTATCCAGTATTGTTTTTTAAGCATCCTGGAAATCTTCTTTATATTTTAAAGAAACAGTATTGTCCATAATGGACCATTTTGATAAAAATTAGTTTTGATAATATTCATTCTTTAAAAAATAATTTAGTAATTATTAACTAGCAACTTTTGGGTTTTTGATTTGCAAATAACATTACTTTTTTCAAACTCAAAATGCAAATAGGATGTGTTATTTCCTTTCTCTTGAGGATCCTTTTTAACTGTGAAAGCAAACCTTGAAGATAATTTGAATACAGAATAAAGTCATAATGTTTTAGGGAAAAGTTAACATAAATTTCAATTTGATTTTCAATTACAAAAATCGTGAAATAGGTCTAATGAGAACTCTGAACTTTGCTCATTAGTCTTAGTAAATAGATGTTTTGTTTGGAAATTCCATGTGATTTCCACAAGTTCTTAACTAACTGATTCATAATACAAACATCTAGTTTTTCAGAACTGTCCAGTTTTCAAATATTCTTATTTGCTGTGCCTGAATTTGTCTCAGCAGTTTTCATTTTGGTACAAAAGCATAATGTTTTTCTCTTAGCCTGAATGACCCCTCATTCAGCTTCTTAGAATATTTAAAATGAGAGTCAGGTACTTGAGAAGCTGCTGTAATCTTCAATTATTTTTGTTTAAAATAGTAAACAAAACTATTTATGTCAAGAAATGAAGAGTAGGCGTCTCTTCCAACATTCCTTCTTGTCTATGTTTAAATTTTCTTCTCCCTCACTGCCTCTATTTTCATGTTAGAAGTAGAAGGTGAACACAGCAGTGAAACAACCTCAACCATCTCCTCGGATGATCCATTTTCCTTTGGATTCATTTATTCTGTGAGATGCTCAGAAAAGCATCCAGCTCCACTTATTTCTTTAGGTATTCCTTAGCAACCCACTTCCTGCCTAATGTACCTGCAAAATACACGTTTTAGTAAAGTCTACATAAAAACTGCATTCAAGTTTCTCTTCAGTGAATTACACAAATCTTTTCTATGACTCATACTATGAGATGTTGGTTCTGGAAATTGCAGATACATTGTTTACATTTAGAAACATGCTTAAAGTTTTAAAATAATAATAAAATAGGTTTGAAAATATATTAAAAGAGAAAAGGATACTGTTAGAGTCTGAATGAGTGAGTCTTCCCCAAATTCAAATCCCCAAATTACTAATAAAACGTTATAGTATTAGTAATACATAGATAGTGACGCAGTTGAAAATTGTATAGCTGCTAAACTGCCCTGGTGGGTAGAGTTTGAGAGAAATACACATGAGAAGGAGCTAGAAGCCTCAAGGGTGCATAAAAAGGATGAGTGAAGAGAAAGAGATGAGAATGGCGTACTAAGAGAACAGGTCCACGTGGCCAGCCAGGGGAAGCCCCCTGGAAGAGTGAGCTGGAGGTAGCAAGGAGCCATGGTGAGAGAGTGGCCCACAGAGAAGTAGGTAGTGTGGAGTTGGACGCCAGAATGGCAGCCTGGGGGTGGCCAGGGGCTGCTGAGGGCAGACCTGGTAAATTTGGCCAGATACCACTGAAGGCGGACCTGGTAAAGGAAGGTCATAGAGCCGCAGCAAAGCGGCAGATTTGGAAGGCTGATTTTTTTTGCATCAGCAACTGTGAAAGAAATTTGAAGAACCTTGGAGAAGCAGAGCCTTGGAACGCTGGAGAGAAAAAAGCAGAGAATACACTGGAGAAGGACTGACTTTGCAGGGTACCTGCAGATTTGGACACCATCTTGGACATAGGTTTGAGACTTTCCGACTAAATGGTACTTGGGGTGAAATAACTGGCCACTTGTGGCATTAAGGACTTTTCGTTTTCCTGGTTAATTTCCCTTGCTAATAAAACCCTGTTGTTAAATTGTATTTTGTCTGACAACTGCTATATGTAGGTGGTATGAACCTGAAGAAACCTGACAGGTAGAAGCCACATTTTAAAAGTGGCCTCTTGGTTAGAGGTTTCTGCCCTTTAATTTGATTTCATTGGAAATTGAGGATCTTAGGGGGTTAATTAGGTCATGAGAGTAGACATCACATGTGTGGGTTTAGAGAACTTGTAGAAGGGATGTTGGAGAATTTGCTTGCTCCTTCTGTTGTGTGAGGAAACAGAATAGATGACAATCTGCAACCTGGAAGGGATGTCAAAAAACGTCACTACATTGGCATGCTGATCTTGGGCTTCCAACCTCCAGATTGTAGAAAGTAAATGTCTGTTGTTTATAAAACTCTATTTATGGTACTTTGTTATAGCAGCCCAAATGGACAAAGACAAGTTGGTATTATATAATTTATGCAGTAACAACAAATAAACAGGACTTCCAAAAGAATCTGTTTGACTAGATGAATGTGCCCTATTTTCATGAAAGAAGGCTAAGGAAGTTCAAGGGAGTGGAAAAATGAAGCATTCTGAGTTAGAAATACTTGTTGCAGTAACCATGTCTGTAGTCCTTTTTCATGTGAAAACTTTTGGTTACTGCTCTGCCTCTATGCCTCCTGTTCATAGTTCTTAAAACACAGAAAGGCAATTAATGTTTCAACCTTGAAGAGAGAGGATGTAACATCGGGAAATATAGTAGGAGTAGAGTTTTTGTTGTTCTGTTGTCATTTGCATGGTTTATGCTCTGAGAATCAGTATGGTATTTCTAATTTCTGGATCTTCCATTTTCTCCTTTCTCTGACCTTACATCCCAGCAGATAAATTCACATCCTACTTTATTAGATAAAGCAGCTATCAGAAGAAATATCCTTCTTGACTAAATATGACCAGTTCACCTGCACACAAATGTACCTATTGTTTCCACTGTTAACAACAGAAAATATATTTGTTGTTTGATACCCCCTCAGCTGTGCTCTGGATCCCATAGCTCTTGTCTTCTCAAGAAACTTTTTCATCACTTTTTGGTCTTTTTCTCCTTTACCTTCAGTCCCTTTAACTCTCTCCCTCTGACTTTCAACCTGAACATACAATAAACATGACCTTCAGTCAAGATATATACCCTATATTCTTGGCTACAGGCCTTTCTCATATTGTCTCCTGGTTGGGTCATTCTTCCCTCTCACTCCTTATTCCTTCTTAGCTAAATCAGAGGACCATAAAATTGAGGGAGGGAGGGGTACAAGACATTAAGATGATGGTTCACAGTTGATAAGGTGGTGAGAGAACTTTGAGGTAGACAATGTAAATATATATATATGTGTGTGTGTGCAATCAATTAAAAAAATTAAAAGGAAAGTCCCTAATCATCCATCATGAAGACCCCACCCTCAGCACTTCATTTAAACTTAAATAAGTCTTAGACATCCCATCTCCATATACTATCACATGGGTTAGGATTTTAATATATGAATTTGAAAACAACAATTTGTGGCAGTGAGATTCTTAGATCTATATGTATATAACTTCAAATGAATTTGAAAAAAATACAGTCATTCATTTCTTCAAAGATTTCTGTCCCATGAGTTTTTATCTCTTTTCCTTGGTATTCCAATTACCAGTGTATAAGCTACTTGCTATTTTCCCACAACTCATTGATGTTCTGTTCAATATCTCTTTGTATTTTATTTTGTGTAAGTTCTTTTGATGCATCTGAACAGACACTGTGGAAGAAAATATTAGTGAACTTGGAGGTATCACAGAGTGGAACAGAAAAGATCTTTGAAGAAATGAATGCCTATTTTTTTTCAAAGTACTGTTTATTGTATGGACTGATTCTAGTAGAAAAAGTCAGATGATGTTAGGATGGACTATGAAAAACAGAAATAATTGATTTTAATAAATATTCTTAAAGCCAAAATAAACTACACAAAGCAAAAACACTGAATATTACACACTATTTTGGCAAGAAGAACGTAAAAATATAAATTATTACAATGGGGCTTAAATATAATATTCAAAGTTTGATAAAATGAAAAAAAAATGGCAACAATTGAGAAACTAAAAGAAACAAAAAGATGTAAAGAGCCAGGCAGGGGGAATAAGGAAGGACAAAGAAAGAGAGCTCAGCAAAGAGACTGGGATTGGATGGAAGCATGACTATTTAGCCAGTTTATTGAGACTTACAGGCCCATTTAAAGGGTGAAGAAAATGGTTTACAATGCGTAAAACAAGAGGTAAAGATAGCTTAGGGAAAATCAGATTAGGTAAAACATTAGTTCCTGTGGAATACCTGGGTTCAGGGGATTCACTCATTAACTAGCTGTTATCTCTTAAGGAATGTCTCTAAGGGTTAATATTGGAGGAATCCAGAAACTGCTGCTCATCACAGGAAATCATGCCATTCCATTTTCAGTTTTCTGAAGAAAGATAAGATAGTGAAATGAGTTTTCTTCTTTCATGCATGAGCCCTAAATGGTTATAGCTGGCAGTTCCCAACAATGACTGAAGAAAATAACCAAAAGTTTCATAATAAAGAAAAATATAAATAAAAATCACAAAACACACAAATCTCTACTTTTAATCTCTACTATTTAAATATGCAGTGGGATCAGGTGGATAGTGCTAACACACCTGTAGAAAAAAAGATAATTTCAATGTTATTTTAAGTATTACAGGTGCTGAAATTTTCATTTAGATTAAGAATTCAATTCTGTCTTAATAGCAAAATTTGTTAAGGAGAAAACAAGAAGAGAAGCTACTCACCCATTACCTTTATGAATATGGATGCAAATTCTAAAAGGTTGGCATCATGTTTGAAAGAGGAAAATCTGATTTCAATGCACAGAAAGGTGTGAGGAGTTGGGGGAAAACCTGGCCTGGACATGTTTATTGTTCATGAATAGCATTTTCCACCTCTTTTATTTTCTCTTCTCTCTTGTCCCCAAGCTCTTGCTCTTGCATGTTAACTTCAACTCTGCTGTAGTTCACAATTCTATACGTTCACTGGATTCAAACCTAAGAAGCTGAAATATTCATAGTTTTTTAGGGTCTAATAGTTGTTAAAGTAAGAAAAATCTCTTTCTGGCAACTGTTGAGGAAATGCACAACTGTCAGGATATGGGAAGCTCCTAGAGGAAAAGAAAGACAGTTTGTAGACCCAGATGTGTGACTTGCAAGGCTGTCACATAATTCTGTGAAGCAACAATGGTAGGTTCCCTGAAACATGGAATTTTGACTCCTCAACTGTGCATCAACTTTTTTCTCCTTTACTGGTGTTTCTTCAGCCAAAGTTGTTGTTTTACAGCCCTGAAAAGAATATTTAGCCTTTTCAAGCCCATCTATGAGTTCCTTTTTTTTTTGCAACCAAGCTATGATTTTTCCTTCTTTCCTCTATTTTGTCTCATATTTTTCTACATCATCACTTGTATCTTTCCAACCTGACCTTTCTGATTAAACACTCTAGACACACTGTTCTCAGCTCAGATTAGGCTGGAAAGTAGTCCAGCACTTTGGCAGTTCTTGCAACTCTCTCTTAAAACTGTAGTAACTAACTTGTGGAGTAGCTTCTTGATGGAGGCAGCAATGAACTTGGAGTAATAGAAGCAGCTGTTGTGGGCTCAGAGGTGCCAGTTCTGGTGGTGACAGGTTGGCAAGGGTGGCAGCAATTTCACAGTGACAATATTGGACTCAAGAGAAACAGGCCATGGTTAATGGTTTGGACAAGGACTTCTCCATTCTACTCCTTATTTGAGAACAACAGCATCACATAACAAAGCAAAGAGCTTAAACATTTGAGGGAAGATATATAGAAATTAATCTTAGAAGATCCAATTCAACTAATTGGAATTCTAGAGAAAAGTGCACATAATAATAAAAGGGAAGACATTTTAAAGAAATAATATCACAAAAGCCTTGTAGGTTAGAAGACATTGTGTTTGTTTGAATCTAACAAGTTCCTAGCAAATAATGGAAAAAGATTCACATGTAAGTATAATCCTGAAATCTTTCTGTTAGGATACAAAGAAAATCGTAACAACTAGAATCTTTCAAACAGACAACTTTCAGACACATAACTTCTTAGAAACTTCCAGGTAGATAAAATAGGTATTATGAAGGATTCACTAACAGTAATGGTAGAAGAAATCTGAGTGATAGCTTCAAAATTCTACTGGGCAATAATTCTGAACATGGCATTCTCACACAGTAGCACTGTCAGTAAGGCACAATTTTTGATTTACTACATCTTATGCATATCAAGATTCAGAAATTTCATCCCATATATCCATCCTCTTTAAGGAAATTATCTGAAAACTATTGTAAACATGAGATGTCATCAATTGAATTGTATTTCTTCAAAAGATGTTGGAATTTTATCCCTCAATTACTATGAATGTGACCTGATATGGAAATAAGGTCTCTGCATATGATCTAGTTAAGATGAAGTTACATGAGTAGCCCTTAGTGTAATATAATTGTGTCCTGTAAAGGGGAAATTTGCACACAGAAACCCACACAAAAAAGGAAAGATATTGTGAAGAAACAGGAAAAACATCATCTATAAGCTAAAAAATATCTGAGTGTACCAGAAGATGGAAGGGAAACTTGAACAGATTCTATTATAGCACTGAAGGAACCAACTTTGCCAATGCCTTCATTTTGGTCTTCAAACATCCAAAACTATGAGAGATTTGTGCTGTTACAGCAGTGCTAAATAATTGATATACCAAAGAGAAAAGATAACGAGATGGTAGAGATGGTGGAATTCTTAAAGCAATCAGTACAGAATAGAAATGAAATCAGAGGGTCACAAATAGAATGAAGAATAGAGCAGAAACAAAACAAAACAATAGTGCCTATGGAGTTAGATAATCTTAGTGACTTCATGGAAAAGGGATGTAGTTTTTCTTTCCATAAAAAAATTAGGATTGTCAACAAAAATAGAAAACAAAGACCTACAACCAACAAACATATAATAAAGTTACAATTCAAATACGAAGAAAATCAAGAGATGTCATATACATCTTTAGGGAACTGATGGTGTATCATGAAACAGAAATCATTTAACCTAGAAGTGATCCCTTGTGTGTCAATGGGTTATGACTTTGGACCCAGAGAGAATGAAATGTATTTTTTTCATACTCTTTAACATATGATAAATATTCCCACTCTGAAAATACAGCACTAATACTGCTCAACAGGTAAAATGTGGAAGTGGTAAATGGGACAAAAAAAGAACAGAATTGTTAGTTTCATATAATAAATAAGTTGTTAGGAGACATTGCCTATATTTTCTAAATCTACAAAGTGGAGTTTTAGTGTGTTATTTGATTTTGTGTGTAGAATTCCCAGATCAGTAACAATAGTCTTCAGGATGCATAACATATTGGGTTCAAAACACATGCCAATAAATTTATGAACATTGAAATCATATCAAGTATCTTTTTTGATCACATTGGGACCAAACTAAAAATCAACCACAAACAAGAAAGTATAAAAACTTTGAATATATAGAGACTAAACAATGTGATACTCAATGAATTGGCATTCCTAACTAATTCTTAATTCCTAATTGGTCAATTAAGCAAGAGACTGCTCTAAAAGAAATCTAGCTTGGGATATAAGAAATAATAATATCCATTAAAAATCATAAAGATTTCACTAAAAACTGTTAGAAACAATGTCAGTACAGTAAAATGACAAATTTTAAAATCAATATGAGTTTTGTTCTTGTGCTCAAGCAAAAAAGAAAAGAAAAAAAAAACTAAATCCAGAAAGTAATCCTACTTATGCCTATTAAAATGTGTTAAGAAATGCAAAAGAATGATAAAATAGGAAAAGACACAAAGAAATTGGAAAGTTAACCCTGCTCATGGGTTTGAAGTATTAACATTGTTAAGATGGCCATTTTACCCAAAACAATATACAAATTCATTTCACTATCAAAGTTTCAATGACATTTTAAAAGATATAGAACAAACATTGCTGAAATTTATATTGACTCACATAGAAGTCTTAAAAGATAAAATGATGCTGATAAAAATGATGAAGAATGGAGGTATCACACCTCCCAGACATCAAACAGTATTATAGTAATCAAAAGTATTGTAGTATTATAGTAATCAAAATACAGTGGTGTTGGAATAAAAACACATGCAGACCTATGAATTAGAATCGAGGTCCAGAGATAAATTCACACTTAGATGAAGCTAATTTATAATAAGGGATCATAGTATGCAGTCAAGAAAGGAAAATCTCTTTAACAAATGATACTAGGAAATCTGAATAGTCACACACAAAAGAATAAAGCTTGATCACTTTGCGACAGTGTGTACATAAACACACACAAACTGATCCACAAAATGTATTAAAGAATTGGATGTAGGACTAAAATCACAAAACACAGGGAAAAAATCTATGGCAAATCATTCTTAGACATTGGATTTAGAGATGTCATTGGGGATTCAGTTACAGTAATAAAGGAAACAAAATCAAAATATACCAGTGCAGCACATCAAACTAAAAAGCTTTGCACATAGTAAGAAACAATCATTTAAGTGGAAGATACCCTTACTGAGTTGGAGAAAATGATGCATAACATATCTGACAAATGATTAATAAACAAGATCTACAAAGAACTAACACTACCAAACAAAAAGAAAACAAGTAACCCAATGGGCAGCTGAGCAAAATAGACATTTTCTGAAGATACACAGCTATTAGGCAGATGCCAAAACATTCACCATCAAACCATAAGATACAACCCCATATATGTGAGAACAGCCCATTTCAAAGAAACCAGAAGAACAAGATTGATGAGGATTTAGAAATAAAGGAAACTTAGTACATAGTTGGTAGACATGTAGACTGGCCCTGCTCCTACAGAAAACAGTATGGACATTTCTTCAAATATTGTAGATAGATTTTTGTACTAGGTGACAAGGAACTGAAGGGAATGTGTACTGAAATAAAAGAGAGAAAAAAGCAAATACTGATGACTTCATTAGTATGTGACATATAAAGAAATAAAACAAAGTAATTGAAAAACTAAACCAAAACAAACCTTAGAAATCTAACAGCTCATTTGAAGCCTCAGGGTATGGGGATATGGGGTGGGAGTGAAAGAAAGAAGGGCCTAATGAACTAAGATGGAAGATTAGGTGTGCTTTGGTGTTAAGTGTGGTATAGAAACAGATCTCAAGAGGTGTGAATCTATACTCCTAAATCATATACAGTATTGTAGACCAATAGTTCCTCAATAAAATATAATGCAATTAACCCTCTCCCCACACACATAATATGTAATACAATAGTGGAATCTAAGGTAATGAATAGTTCATTAATAATATTGCTACATTTTGATAGATTAACAAATGTACCACACTAATACCAATGTTAGCAATACTGGAAGTTGTGAAAGAATAGGGGTTTTAAGAGTGTACTTGGGAACTCTACATTCAGCTCAATTTTTCTGTAAACCTCAAACATTTCAAAAACAAAGTCTAATGACTTTTGAAAATAGGTATAAGAAATTTCACAATGTACTATTTTGTCTTATTTTCATAGTATTTCAGCAAAAGTGGAATTCCGGCCCACATGCCCGGTTCAGCCATGCTGCTGGGCACTGAGTCCTCAGCCACCTAGCCTGATAAATTCCTTTCGGGGTTTGGAGTACGCAAGGTAGGATGGGCCCTGCCACCTGCCAGGGCAGAGAGGAGAGACTGGGAGTGCACCCCAGTTACCTTACTACAAGGTGGCTGGGGAAGGTGGAGCCATCCACATGCCGGGTGCAGTTTTCCTGCCAGAAACCTCCCCTCCCCTCCCCTGCCAGCTGGAAGGGCTGGTGCAGGGGAGGGGGTGCAGGTTGGTGGGGGTGGGGGTAGTGGGTGGTATGGGTTATTCCCTCTGGTCTTCTCCAAATCTAGTCAACTCTCACCAGAAGCAACTAAATCAGTGAGTCAATGGCAGTTGCACATGAATACAGAGGTGAAAAACAAAGAAGTATTCTGGAACAAGAGACATGTCAGATCCATGGGCCATACGACCATAAGACTGGTTATAGAGACGAACTACTTCAGAAATACAGCCACTGTGATCTACAATGATGGGAAAGGAATTTCCTGTTCAGACATACCTTCAGCATGATCAAAGGACCCTCCCACTTTTGGGGGTGAAGAAAGCCACAGAAATGGGCAGAGGTCCCATGATGAAACAGATCAATCATCTGCCAGGGCCTATCTTGATTTAAAAAAAAAAAAAAAAAATTCGTGCACAAACTTTGGCCGGGAGAAGTGCTCCCAACTCCAGCAACCTGAATTACAAAACAAAAAAGGAGCAAAACATGACAGAAGATGACCAGAACAGCTAACCAGAAAGAAGGAGGCAGTGAAAGAATACAATAATATGTGAACTGATGGCCAGCAGCAAAAAGACACTTGGAAAACTAAGTACAGGCCACTGTGTCCCAGGAAACCATGTCCACATCAGACAAATGGACATTGCTACAGGAAAGAAAAGGAAGGACCCAAGGGACTAAAAATTAAATAATAAATGTCAGTGAAAGAAGAGATGGAGAGACCGGGGGAGGGTAGAGTGGGGGAGGGGGAGCACCCAAAAGGCAAATGTAAACAAAACTTATTCAATAAAAGTATATATTATTTTTAAAAAGGTGGAATTCCTCTTTACTAAGGATTTCTTACTATATTTTTAAGTTTTCAGTAAGCTTGTTTTTATGCCTTGGTAACTATAATTTCTTTCCTGAACTCATTATATATATTTATTTTACTGTTTTCCATGAATGGTTTGGAAATAGAGCAGCTGGATTTGCTTGTGTAATTGTCACATTTCAGCTGAGATAAAGGATACTTCTTTGGAATGCAATAAAATAAGCATTTGTAATCCTTTTACTGTACCCAAAATAGGTATACAATCCATAGTGAATGTCTTTTAAATGTTGAACATTTCTCTGAGGAAATAAAAGGGTCTCTGTGTTGACTTTTCATATTGAAGAATTGTTGAGGAGAAACAAAAAGACAAGTCACACTGTCTTTGCTTAGAGAGAATAATTAACGTATGGTAGGCCAACAGAACTTCTAGATATTTCATTCATTCATTCATGCATGCATGCATTTATTCGTATATTCAATCAGGGAAGGCACTGGACCACATTGATGATATGGTCTTTTTCTTTTCAACACTGAGATATACTAGAGAATTCTACCAGTTGTTCTGGAAATTATGATAAGGAAATCAATGCTATAAATGGAGATGGGACTGTATCATGGGACTTGACATTGTAAAACTTCTAAAGGTACTCTAATGTGCTTAGGGTCCATTTCACAAATTGGGGAGTGACATGGCAGAAAGCTAAAAAACTTAGCTCGTAAAGACATTTGCCTTTATTCCAAAGGTTTTGAGACAGGATCAGACCCTGCTTACAATCCAGGAAAATTTCTCTTGACCTCTGCTTTTATTCTTGATGACCATGGAAACAGTTCTTCAATTGCTTAGACCAACTTCATACAGGAACAATCTAAGAGTGCCTCACCCTTCTCACTTCCTGACTCAAATCTTATCTATGAAAACCTTTAGGCACTCATGCATGGGCAACTTGGAATTCAGGAATAAATTATTGACCTATGAAGCAATCCTTGACAAACTGGAAATGAAAGATTATGAATAAATGCTTCCCTATTTTTCCCCAGGTGTAAAGTCCTAAGATGATATCATGGGCCTTCTAAGAAGATCTTGTAGATGGGAATGTCAAGTTTGCTGTAGGGGTGATGACCAACTCTATTAAGCTTTGTTGTAGTGGTCTTATTTATTCCCCTGTTCCATTTTTCCTTTTCCTTGCTCCTCTCTAGAATCCCCAGGATCACATTACTATGTATATACTATCTTCATACTAACTTTTGTCTCAAATTCTGCCTTCAGAGGAAACCAGGCTAAGACAAATAATTTATATATAATGATAACTTGGAAAATTAAACCAAGGAATGTTAATATAGGAGTAAAGACAACTAAGATAAAAACCGAGGTTGTATTGTAGATGAAATAGAAGAGTGGATGGAACTATAGTAGTGATATTGGTGTATAAGAGAAGTGAGTTGGTATGAATATTTTAGAGGTGGAATATCAGTGAGATGTAAGGGGATAGGACAGAAGAGTCAAGAATGAATCTGAGGCAATGGCTAGCAATTTTATTGGGTCAGAGTATAAAAAAGAAAGAACCGGTTTGGCAGTAGCAATACTTTTATCTTAGATATGTTGTATTTTGGATTTTTATGTTATAACAGAGAAGAAATGGGAAACTGGTAGTTGGTAATGAGTTTCTGGAATTTGGGAGAAGTGAGATGGAGAAAAAGGTTCTTATGCATATGCGAAAGTCCTTTTAAAATCCTGACTCAGGGAAGATGAATAGGAAGAGGATGAACCAGGATCAAAATGTTATAATCACCAACTTTAGAAGTGGGCGAGGAAAAAGAACTCAGAGAGAAAGGGAAGAGGGAGCAAAAAAGACTGGAACTGAGAAGTCACATCAGACAAAGCATCCTAACCTGAGCAATAGTCTACTCTGTCAAATGCCACAGAAATGTCAACTAAGATAAGAAAGGAACAGCATCCATTGAAATTAGAAACATAAAGACTTTGATAACCTTTATAAGATTAATGTTTCTCTGGTAATGGGAGGGAGCCATTATCACAGGAGTTTGAAAAAAGACTGGAAAGTAAAGAAGCGATGATAATGTATTTATTATTATTATTATTATTATTTTTATTTTGGCTGTATATCAGGTTACCATAAGGCTAGTGAGTTAACAACACAAATTTATTACAGTTTGGTGGGTTAGAAATGTGATATGTGCGAAATAGAGAAACAAAACAATGGATTAAGAATAAACTCTAGAATCTGACAAAAACTGAGGCTATCAGAGGGGAAAGAGGAGGTAGGAGAGGATGAGATGGTAGAAGATTATGGATTTCTTAGCAGTGAGTGTGTGGTGTAGTAAGAAACTCTAGAAGTGGCATCCTATGTTTGTGCATTATATACACTCTTGTAAACCAATGTTACTTTTTTATGTATGCATATGTACACATACATTTATTTATATATATATATATATATACATTCGCACACATATCTATATAAAAGAAATTGATACATGTTTAGTGGACTAAAATTAAGGCTCAATAGGCCTGTGTCATTCTGGGATCTGCAGGAAGATTCAGTTTCTTTGCCTTTTCCAACTTCTAGTGACTGACTACCCAAACTTGAGGCTTCCTCCTCCATTCTCAAAGCCAGCAGTGTTGTAACTGTGCCCATTCTTTAGTCACATCTCCCTTTGTGATCACAAATGAAATGTCCTATATTTTTAAGAATGTCAATAAGAATGTATGTCATTTATTGGGCTTGCTTTCATGATCTAGAAAATTTTCTCCACCTCAAGGTCCTTAATTTAATCATCCCTGCCCATAATTACTGCTTGTTATGTAAAGCAATGTATTCACAGTACTGGAGATTAGAACACAGCATCTTTGGGAGGTCATTACTCTGCACAATAGTAGAATTCTTCAGCAATTTTTATAGGGAGGAGAGAAACAAGGTGTAGCTGAAGTATTTAAAGTTGAAGAGGACCTTTTTAAAGACAAGCTAGGATGGGAACAGACAGTTGGTGCACTGTAAGTGAAGCCATGACCCCAATATGGGCCGTGTTATTGAAAAAATTTAGGCACTGCCATTACCTGTGTCTGAAAAACACAGAGATTAAGAATAGCCTAAAACCAGATAAGAGTACTCCCTTCTTTTACCTTGATGTTGTATATCTAAGCAGACTTGGTGAATATGCTAATCTAGGGACCTGGGGCCAGGTGGGGAAGGGAAGATGGACTACCACGGAAGAGTGTGATTGTGAATTGGGGCCTCTGGTTTCAAGAGGGGAGGGGAAACAAGAAAAAGGATAAAGAGAAAAGGAGCAGAGACTGGGGATATAAGACTGTTGGGAAGGAGAGCTGAGCAGAGAGCAGTAGCTTGGAGACTGCCATCAGGCGCAGAGGTTTGGGCTTCAGGATAAGGACCTAGAAGTTGAGTCTTATAGGGCTCAACTGGCTTTCAGGTCTCCTTGAGGGTTGAAAGCTGAGTGAAGGCAGAGGAGAGGTGACTCTGATGAAGTGCTGACCCTCCCTGCAACCCAGATAGACCCAAGCTGAGCCTCCTGTTGGTGGAATTCACTCCATGCTAACTGGAGCAACAGGATCAAAGGACAAGGACAAAAAGGTTTCAGACTGAGTTACGCTAAGACAGGTAAACCCCACCCTGAGGAACATAAGTGGGGTTCTATTCCACTTGGGACACTTGTAAGGTATGAACTATTAGACTCTTTGTTTTTCCCTAATTTGTAAAATACCTCTATGTTGACCTTTTACCCTTATTACTGAAGTTTGATCTCTGGGCAGCTGCTTGAACACAGACCGAAGAACCCTCGGTAAAACAATTAAAAAGGGCGGTAGTCCCTTACTCCCTATAACATAAGGATGTTATTCTTCTGAGACTAATTACAGATAAAATTGGCTGTTTATTTTATTGGAATTTAAGTATGGTAATCAGGTGAAGCTTGGCGATAAACTGATGTATACTGAAGCCCAGTAACCTAAGAAATCTAACCCAGGGGTCTAGTAAACAACCCTGACTTACTGACTCAATTTACTGATAGCAGCCTAGTTTCTCCTTGAATTTTCCTCAGTCTGTTTTCACCATATCAGACCTGTACAGGAAAAATATCTCCACCAATGAGAGCCCACCTAGAACATTAAAGTATATTTAGTCTATAAAAACTCTTAACTTCCCAGTAGTGGTACTCAGCCTTTGAATATGAATCCGCTGAGTTAGTACCAATACTAATAAACCTACTTCTTGTTGGCTTTGGCCATGGTACAGGGACACCCTGTACCATGACCAGGACATCTTATACAATGATTCCTGCTTACAGAATGGTTAGGTTAAGTTTCCATAATCAGAAACTGGGTGACATGTTAGATGATGATGACAAGAGGATTTGGGGGGTTAATGAAGCTTGTATAGAAACAGCTACTTCTTCAAGAACTTTAGTCTAGCTAATATAATCATAAATCCATTGACTTAATTTTCTATGCCATAAACATTGCATCTAAAATTAAAGTATGAATTTAATAATAAAGCATGGCTTATGACTTTGTAAAACTAAAGTATGTCTGTATTTTGTTCTTTAGGCAATGCACATAAAATCCTTGTATCATTATGATGTAATTAATTAGTTGCTACAGTATAGACCATGTTTGTTATAACCAAATTGTCAGCAAAATTAAGTGGAAGTGAGGGCTTAAGCATCAAGTATAAACTAAGTTAGTAGTTATTAGAATTGCCCCAAACTTATTGTGTACTAATGTCATTCTAGTATGTCTATAATAGTTTATACTGGTATAATCTATAGTATTCATCATATACTAGACCAATCAAGGAAAGGTCAGAATCAATTTTACTTGTAAATAAAGAGAAATTCACATCATAAAAACCTCTATTTAACAGAAAGCTAAGAAATCTAGCAATCTTTCCATACTTATTTGTTTTTTTAATGCTCAAATTTAATCAATTACTTGATTTGGACAAATAATAATATTGAATTGTCAGGGAGACTGAAATAACCTTCCCTGAAATATGACCAGGGGCACTCTTGCACAGAGACAGTCTCACATGTTCAGGAGTTCTCTTTCTCTGGAGCTAACCTATGCAGTATGCTTTTTGAAGTGTATGGTCATAGATGCTAACTTCAGCAAGTTCATATGGATAAAATAAATTTAATGACTGAGTTAGTTTACAATTCAACCTCTCCATTCTACTTTCTCTCATCTCCTTTTTATTGGGTGCTTCAACCTCATTAGTATTTCAGGGAAAAACTGGATCCTGTCCATCATTTTGGTTGTTACTTTCCTTTTCCTGGCAGACAGAGCTTAAGTTTCAATAGAGGAAGTGGGGAGGGATACAACACATTCAGAGTTTATGAAAGACCTTATTTACCATCAAAGTGAAGGTTTCCAGATACTCCAACCCTGTTTTCTTATGCTCTTAAGTCTTTGATGAGGAATTAAGGAACTCAAGCCAGGCAGCAGAAGACACAGAGAGGTGCCTGGCAGAAGGAACTACTTGGCATCCTGAAGCTGTTCATTAATTATAAATGATATTGAGGAGTAGATGAGGAGCAGGAGAGTGGGCAGAATCTATTAATATCACAGTAATTTCTGCATGACACTTGTGAGAGATATCTGAATCTGCACAATTAAAATGATTTTTTTCCTGCTAGTTTCCTTTGCACATTTTTTTTCCTTTGCAAAGTTCTAATTACAATTTGCCTTTCAATAGAGTTACTTAGACCTGTGATACTTGATTCCACTCAAATGTAAATTCAGAATGGTGGCTCTCAAAAGTTTAGGCGCCTTAAGTTTATCTGAGGACCTGTCAAAAATGTTTAGGATTAACACTTCTGAGGTTCTCATTTGGTAAGGGGAAGATGGGACCCAGGAAGCTCATTTTAACAAGATCTCAAGGGCATGGTAATGTGACCCACTTAGGTCTCAGGGGTTTTCAGGCCCTAGCACTATGCTATCTATAAAGCAGTCCTTAGCACTTGTTTGTGGGATTGAAATTTTTGCTTTGAGTGGATCAAATGACATATACTCAAATTCAACATATTGCTCTGAGAGGTGAAAGTGATACCCTCATGGTTTGAGTATAGATTTGTCTTTTGATAGAAGGAAATTGCATATGCATTTCTGCAACTGGGGACAAATGGTAAGAGAAATATTTTATCATCAGGACAACGCCTGATGGAAAAAATGATTTATTTACTTACTTTTTACATTGCAAAAGGGAGCAGACCCCAGAAGGAGGAAATACATTCATTCCTTGCTTCCTGTAGTACATTGTGTAAAGATTCAATCATGTTTTAATTCTATTTATTCCTGGATGTTTCCTATGTCTTTCCATTTGTTTCTTTTGTTTATTGTTTACTAGGTGCTATGAGGTCTGCTCTTTAATGTGCCTTGTCCTTTGTTCTGCTACAGGGTGTGAAACCATTTACTTACTTGTCCTTTGCTTACTGCTTTTAGTCATGAGTTAAAGAAAATGGAAAATCCTACCTTGTCCATCAGTTTCTCACATATCATTTAGAAACTGCCAAAGAAGAAAACTATGGTCCCTCCTAATTACACCATAGAGGGATTTAGTGATTCGTCATTAAACATGCTTTGAAAATACATCATCTGGAAAACTGATAATTATTTTAATATCAATAATGTGGAAAGCATTTTAAATTTTTGGAGTTTTGCTGGTGCTTTCAACTGTTAGAACAAATTTACATGCCATTTTCTCACATCATAGCATTCACTCTTGAGTTGATTTTAATATCTTTGGTGTAGGCTGGTTAAAATTGTTCTCAGCAGGAAAAAATGATTCTGAAATCTGTGTGGATATATATGGATAGTTTAGCTTGTTTGTTAAATTAATTGAAAAGATTCAGTGCTTATTAGGTCCTGGCTCTTTTCAAGTCAGAAATATCAATAAACATAAACATTATGAAGTTTTGGCTTTTCAAGTTCATTTTCCAGTCTTTTGAATATATCTAATCTATATATCTATGCCCGCATCTATGAATATCTTTTGATGAGCATTCATTAAAAGATTTATTTCTTCAACTGGTGTCTTAAATTATAGCATTTCTTTGGAGCAAAAAGGTCACAAATAATTTTGCCCCTGTCTGAATTTACATATAATCTGGACGTTGAGAACAAAAGTTGTAGACATGTAAAGGATCTTCCTCCAAAGCAGCACAGTGCAAGGGTGCAAGGGTGATGCTTATTGTAAGAGCCAGGGCTGCCACTTTCCCAAAGTGTCTCATTTATTATGCTAATTAACTTTTCAAGCTCAGGCAGTAGGGTATAGACCCTGTGAAATATTCTCGGTTGGGGGATTTTAAAAGCAAACCTATTTTGTGTCTGGAAAAAAAAAATCAATGTGTTTCTTTTCAAAGACAGAAGGGTCAATACCATGGTTTGTTTTTGTTCCCATCCAGTTATGTAACCGTGGGGACTTGTTTCTTTGCTTTCGGAATTTGCACAAAACACATTAAAGCTAAACAATAGGCGGGAATCATAGGAGCAAACATCGAGCTGTGTCTTGGAGTAAATCCTGCTAGGTTTGGGAATCTCCAATTAGTTCCATCTCAAGCACTCTCGCTCGCGCTCGCTCTCTCTCTCTCTCGCTCTCTCTCTCTCTCTCTCTCTCTCTCTCTCTCTCTCTCTCTCTCTCTCTCTCTCTCTCTCTCTCTCTCTCTCTCTCTCTCTCTCTCTCTCGTGTGTGTGTGTGTGTCTGTGTGTGTGTCTGTGTCTGTTTAGTTAGCTGGCACGCAACGCACTTCCCCAGGGCTGTGTTTCCTTTTTCCTGAGATTTGGCTAAGGGTAAAGGGTCGGAGTCACATGGATACAAAGCACTTGATTAATGTCCAAGTCACCGCTGTGACTGCCGGAGCCGCCTCCCGTCCAGCCCCGGCAGAGTGAGGCCACTGCCGCGGGACGGGACGCGCAGGTCCCGGGCCACAGACCAATCTCTCGGGCGTTTGCTCCGCAGATCCCCGCGCCTCCGCAGCCTGAGTTCCCTAGGGTGCGCCCCCATGAAGCCACTCCCCAGCATGTAAAGTACTCCGTCCCTTCCCGGACTTTGCGGAGGCAGCAACTTTCCTGCCTCACCCCCCGCGCCGGGCCAGCAGCGAGAGCGCGGGAGCGCAAAGCGCGGCGGCCTGCCAGCCCCGCATCCCGCCGCCCACCATGAGCGACGAGAGCCGCGGGGACGGCCGCGCCGAGAGCGCCAAGGACCTGGAGAAACAGCTTCGCCTGCGCGTGTGCGTGCTGAGCGAGCTCCAGAAGACCGAGCGGGACTATGTGGGTACCCTGGAGTTCCTGGTGTCGGTGAGTGTCCCCGCGCGGCGATGCAGGGAGCGGCCGGCCGCGAGGGGCGCAGGGCCCCGAGAGGCGGCGGGAAGCGCGGGCATTGTCTGTGCGGGGACCGGAGGACCGGCTCGGGCACCGGCGCCACCCAACCTGTGTTCGCCGGCGAGTTGAACCCCGCGGTGGTGGCTCCAA